>CM050412.1:67963186-68083186 GCA_027564155.1 Gymnocypris eckloni scoliostomus | reverse complement strand
AAAGACATCGCATACTCTGATTAGTTAACCAAGTTATATTTTGTTTATATCTATCAGTATGCTTTTTGTGATTTTTATACTATTACAGTTTTCTCAATCGATTTGACACATTTCTCCAAACTCAGGTCACTGTTCTCTAAATAGTTAACCCAGTGATCTGAATCCTTGTTATTGTTCTAAACAGATTGCATGTTTTCATTAATTTCATACAAATCATTTTCTAAAACAGTGTGCACAAAACCCTAAATAGTAAATAGTTAATACAACCAAACAATATTTTAACATATCTGAAAAAAATGTTTTGCACAAATCACAAAGATTTATGTACGTTTTGTCCAAACAAAACTCTGTAATTTTTCATTCTATCAAATGAACCAGGTATATTTTAAATTGGCCCTAAACTGATAACTGTTCGATTAATCATACACTCAACACAGGAAATGCATTTTTCCCAATCGTTTATACATGTATCACAATTGCTTTAGAATAATAATAAAAGGGAAAGCAAACAAAGCGTAAGAACGAATTTGCATAATAATAATAATAATACAATTATTAATTATTAATTATAATTATTATAAATTAATTATACAATTATATAATATTAAATTAATTATAAAATAATATAATATAAATACAAATAAAATAAATGAAAAAAACAGGGATTAGGGGGAGAAATAGGTGCAAGTCTATAAGTGGTGGAGTGGGCAGAGAAAGGGGTATAATGAGAGAAAAGAGGAGAGGACAAGGAAAGGGAAAGGCAGAAGAGATGAGTAGAGATGATGAAACTGGTGTAATACATAATGAGGAGCATGAGGAGAAACTATAAGAAGATATGGACAGAGAGGAAGTGGACTACTATCTAACTATCGAACCAGTAGTTTGAATGGAACAAACTACTGGTTCGTCTGGCCAGAGGGGAACTGGCCCCCCGACTGAGCCTGGTTTCTCTGTTCTGTCACCGATGGAGTTTTGGTTCCTTGCCGTTGTCGCCTCTGGCTTGCTTAGTTGGGGACATTTCATTTCCAACGACATCACCGACTTGATTGCACAGATACTATTTGAACTGAGCTGGACGATAGCATCACTGAATTCAATAATGAAATGCCTTTAACTCAAAAATTAGGGTTTAATCTTGTCGTTTTACATTAGTGATACACTACTTTCCTATTTAGATATTGTGCAGTTGCTTTGTTACAATTTGTATTGTTAAAAGCACTATATACATAAAGGTGACTTGACTTGACTTGGTGGAAGGAGAAGATTAATTTAAAATGAAATTAGAATTATCCCAATTTGAACATGTAAAAAATCATGACCTCTCCTTTAGCGAAGCTGAGGGGGTTGACTTTAAGTGTTGTACTATGATTGTTGATCGTCTAGATTTTTAGTCCTCATTGGACAACTTCAATTATTTACAGTTAATGTTCAAACATTTTTCATAATTTAAGCTTCAGGTGGACAATCAAGATTATTTTGAATGGAACAGCAGCACTATTGACATGGTGGTCCAGAACAACTTCACCAGACACAAAGGAAGAGTTCTGTGGAGATGTTGAGACAGGAGCTTGTCAAGCATGGATTCAACCTTCTTACATTGTTTTCTCCTATGATGCAAGCACAGCAAATGTGAAGTGTAGATGAAATGCAATTAAACTCTCTTCCAGATGTAAATGAAAGGCAATATCAATAATTCATGTATACAGCAAACACACGTGTGTGTGTGTGTGTCAATTCTTGTCCAAGGACAACTATAGATAATACACATAGATAGATAGCTCCGTCTTCCGTTTGAGGATTCCCCACAGATTACCTTTACCCTCAGCTTCTTTAGCAAGGCAGGAGTTGTCTTGGAGGTGTGCTTGGGGTCGTTAACATGTTGGAATACTGCCCTGCGGTCCAGTCTTCCAAGGGAGGGGATCATGCTCTGCTTCAGTATGTCACAGTTCATTTTGGCATTCATGGTTCCCTCAATGAACTGTAGCTCCCCAGTTCCGGCACCACTCATGCAGCCCCAGTCCATGAAACTCCCACCACCATGCTTG
This sequence comes from Gymnocypris eckloni scoliostomus, assembly GCA_027564155.1. Taxonomy (NCBI): domain Eukaryota; kingdom Metazoa; phylum Chordata; class Actinopteri; order Cypriniformes; family Cyprinidae; genus Gymnocypris; species Gymnocypris eckloni. The sequence continues at coordinate 68,081,141 of CM050412.1, read as the reverse complement.
ACTGTAGGCAAAACACACTTGTCTTTGTACTCCTCATCTGGTTGCCGCCACACACACTTGACACCATCTGAAGTTTATTTTGGTCTCATCAGACCACAGGACATGGTTTCAGTAATCCATGTCCTTAGTCTGCTTGTCTTCAGCAAACTGTTTGCTGGCTTTCTTGTGCATCATCTTTAGAAGAGGCTTCCTTCTGGGACGACAGCCATGCAGACCAATTTGATACAGTGTACGCCGTATGGTCTGAGCACTGACCGGCTGACCCCCCACCTCTTCAACCTCTGGAGCAATGCTGGCAGCACTCATACGTCTTTTTCCCAAACACAACCTCTGGATATGACACTAAGCAGGTGCACTCAACTTCTTTGGTCAACCATGGTGAGGCCTGTTCTGAGTGAAACCTGTCCTGTTAAACCACTGTATGGTCTTGGCCACCGTGCCGCAGCTCAGTTTCAGTGTCTTAGCAATCTTCTTATAGCTTACGCCATATTTATTTAGAGCAACTATTCTTTTTTTCAACTCCTCAGAGAGTTCTTCGCCATGAGGTGCCATGTTGAACTTTCATTGACCAGTATGAGAGAGTGAGAGCGATAACACCACATTTAACACACCTGCTCCATATTCATACCTGAGACCTTGTAACACTAACGAGCCACATGACACCGGGGTGAGAAAATTGCTAATTGGGCCCAATTTAGACATTTTCACTTAGGGGTGTACTCACTTTTGTGGCCAGCGGTTTAGACATTACTGGCTGTGTGTTGAGTTATTTTGAGGGGACAGCTAATTTACACTGTTATACAAGCTGCACACTTACTACTTTACGTTGTAGCAAAGTGTCATTTCTTCAGTGTTGTTAATGAAAATATATAATAAAATATTTACAAAAATGTGAGGGGTGTACTTACTTCTGTGAGATACTGTAGTGTATGATAAGTGCTTGATTTTATAGTAAAGTTGAACTATTTGGTTAAGATGTTCCTGTGGCTCAGTGGTAGAGCATTGCGTTAGCAGCGCAAAAAGGTTGTGGGTTCAATTCCCAGGGAACACACATACTGACAATAAATGTATAACCTGAATGTAAGTCGCTCTGGATAAAATCGTCTGATAAATGTAAAATGTAAGATACTTTTATATTTGGATGGCTGTGCTAATTGTTTTGAGAACAAGTCATTTTAATTGGAGAAAAGTGTCAAATCAATTGAGAAAAACTGTAATCAGCTTCACAGTGATAAACATTCATAGATTTTCTCAGCAGCCTAAAAAGCTGGCATGTCCCAAATGTGCTAATTTGAATAATATAAATCAACAACTACAAAATGTATGGTTTGCTTTCCTGCTCAGACTGTAATAACTATATGTTCACAATTAAAGAAGACAAAAAAAAAAAAAAAAAAAATTTTTTGACTGTGCTTCACATTTTATGTGCCGAAAAGGATGCTAATGTGAATGTACGGAGCCCCGAACATGACATGCAGGAAAAAAATAGTAGGCTAAATCGTGTGCACGATTCACTATTTCGTTCCCTCGATTTATACTTTATGCACACGATTTACTATTTTTTTCCCTCGATTTGCTAAATCGTGCACATGATTTATAAATGTAGGGAACAACTTAGTAAATTGTGCACACAATGTAGCAAATCGAGGGAACAAATTTGTAAATTGTGTGCACATTGTAGCAAATCGAGGGAACGAATTAGCAAATTGAGTGCACATTGTAGCAAATTGAGGGAACAAAATAGTAATTGTGTGCAAGTTTTGATAAATAGTGCACACGATTTATAAAAAAAAATATTGCATGTCATGTGCGGGGCTCCGTTTAAATGTGCACACTGATGATGATAATCTTGGATGGTAAAGGAAATTGTTGTTACAACAACATAACTTGATCCAATGCTAAATGCTACACGTGTTGCTGTACTGTTTGGAAAAAAAGACATGGAAATACAAAGGCGAAGGCAAAGGATGCTTATTTTTTATTTGTTTGTGCAAATTATTAGCAGCATAGCATTTGTCCTATATTAATATCACTTTTCAAAACTCCTCACCCTAAAACACTGAGTATCGGAAGGGGCAAATATGATTACAGAGGTTACACAGGTAGACAAATCCTTGTACACTTCCAATTTGAGTTATTATTGAGGTCATCACCTTCAGCACGTGTGTTTAAACTCTTCAAGTTCACTGATTCAATCAATGGAGTGATCAATCAAGTGTGGAAGTTAAAAATTGAGGGTTCAGACCCTTAATTGGGGCAAATTCCTCAAGGATGCGTGTTGGTTCTTCAGAGAGACGAGTCCGTTCTCCGAATTGCTGAAATCATGCATGCCTCGCCTGACTTGATTAGCCATCATGAGATGACCTGACCTCTTCTGGTGAGTTAATAATGCATTAATTTTTGCCCATTTGACATAAGAGGCGGTGGGGGCGTGAGTTTGTGGGGGTGTGGGAGCTGTCTGATTGCACAAACCCAAGAATCTATCATCTGTCAGTCTGCATTTTCTGGCTCTAAGCTGAGTCTCGATGACAGGCCTGGGGTTTGCTTCACTTCTGCAAATGACATTAGAGAAATTGTGTTTGCACTGTCTCTGTTGTGATCTCCCAGGAGCATGTCGGGTAGGATGGGTCAGCGGTAGCCAGGAACGAGGGTTCGCTCTCTGCATTTTTATGCTGCCTAGGAGTCCTTGTGTGAATCCAGCACCTGTGGTGTAGAGGCATCAACCAGAACTTGTTGCTTGTTGACCAACAACCTGGGGTCTATGGGGTTCCCATACAGCGGTGTACCTCGCTGATTAAACACCATAGTACGATTTGTTTTTGTGGAAACAAACTAGCTATTCACGACTTCATGTTTCACGCACACGGTCACATCTCCGTCCCTTGAACCACATTGGTTCAACAATATAGGGCCATTGTTAATGACATCACATGGATGTTCTGCTATTTAGGGTTTCCTCTTACGTCATATGTTCCCTTGCACACTCTTCAAAAATGGTGATTATTGATGCACAAAAATATATAGATTAAATTGCATTTAGATGAAATAGAAAATATAGATTGTACTGCATGTTAGCATGCTTATTATACCCAAGAGAATAATTTGTAAAGTCCATATGTCTTATTAACAAGAAACTATGCTTCTAACCACTGGTCAACAGATAAAGTTTGAACCACAAGTTTGCGACACTGTTTGTGAATGTTCGGTTTTGGGAAACCATCATTTCAGGAAACACCAAATCATTGAACTTTGTTGGTAATGACTGAACTTGTGCCCAAAGTTAGCTAACAAAATGCTTTTAGGAAACACACTCCTGGGTGTGCAATAGGAACCTCGTCAATCCTGGGACTTTCTCCGGTGTCTTTGGGTGCACTAAGTAGCTCTTCAATATTTCAGTGGAAATGAGCAATGCTCCTCCTGGACCAATCCAGCACAGAATTGCTACGATTCAGTCTTTATGACCCTTTTGTCCTAATGTTTAGGCTGTCTATATCTTGGAGGATGAGAACGAGGATCAGGGGAGCCCTCCGGAAGAATTTGAGACATAAAGAATAATTAAAAATAAATGCGGGGATTTTGTGTTCTCATATGTGCCTGATTTTCTCTCATTCTTTCCTTTTTTACAGCCCCTAAATCTATTTTTAATGAGCCATTGAATATTAACTGGATTTCGGGCAAAGTGCCATCTCCCATGAAAGAGATGGATCGCGAAGCCTGGCCTAAACCGAGGTGGGGCTGGTCTACAGAAGCTTCATTTGTAAATAATTTTTCTAGTCAATTACAATTGCAATCATCCACAGTAGGGGATATATCAACTTCAATTGGTGTCACTGTACCTCCCTTAAAACTCAAGCTACTGCATGATAATTAGGAACAGGGGTACAAACAGTAAGGAAAAATAGTCAATGCAAGACATTGGGATGATGCATTTTATCGTTTCACAAGAGCAACCATAAAGAATTCAAACTCAGAACACCCCGTTATTGTAGGTACAAGCCCGTTCTTGTATGTCATAGCCTAGGGCTGTAGTCAAGTCCACCTTTGACGAGTCCAAGACAAGTCCAAGTCCAAAGAGGTTCGAGTCCGAGTCAAGTCCAAGTCCAAAGAGGTTCGAGTCCGAGTCAAGTCCAAGTCCAAAGAGGTTCGAGTCCGAGTCAAGTCCGAGTCCAAAGAGGTTCGAGTCCAAGTCCAAGTCCAAGTCCAAATGAGACGGTCAAAACAGAGAAAGAAAAAAATCTTCTTCAAAACCACATACTTAATTATTGATAATTGATGTGATACGAGAGACGGCATATCTTCTATTCTAATATAATAATTTTGCATTATTGTTTGTAATGATCTAAAGCATGTGCAGCAACACTGTAGGATCAAATTAGGCAATTTTATTTATCCTCCTGAGACCCAGCTATGAAGTTTGTGTCTCTGTAGTGGACATTCTATTTTAGTGAATTTCTCTGAGACCTCACACGTCACAGTTATAAGCCTGGATGTCCTGTATAGAGCACATTCAGGGCTTTATAGAGATACTAAAGGTTTTTTAAACACTCTCACACGTCTTTAAAGATGGCAATATTTAATTTAGTGAAAAATTGTACATCCTTATGGAAATATGATTATATTCTGTAATGTCTTTTAAATCTGAATCATTTTCAGATTGTTTGTCATAAAGCAACATCTCAGGAAAATGTTATGGATTTTCAAATTCAAATATAACTTCCTGTTATGAAACAGGACATCATTTCATACATGCTCAATGTAGAGGACACCAGGACTAAAAGCATGTTTATTATGCATTTTGGGAGACAACAATTGAATAGGGAAATAAATTATATATCAGTTTGCTTATGAAATATCATATATTATTATGAAAATCTGGCCATGTATTACTCCCATTATGATTTTTTTTCAACATTCTGTCCCAACAGCAACACATTAATAAGCAAATTGGATATAGTGTATAGGTACACTGTGTTTAATGGGAAACCAGTTTATGGATTTTTTTACACACATATTGCATAAAACAAAATGGTATATCAAATCATTTAGTTATACATTTTAAAACATAGTTGAGAATCATCCTTAAACAAAGTTTAGTATAAAAAAATCTTGAAACCTAAAAATGTATTTGGTGATTTAAAAAAAACTCCCATTGATTTTGCCGTTTTTATGTCTATTCATGCCATTTAATTTTAGTCCTTGTGTCCTCTACAGAGGACATATAATAAAATATGAATAAAAAACATTTTTCTTATGGTCTAAACAATGTAATGACATGAAAACTTTTTTTTTTTTAGGGGGGGGGGTCTCAGGAGGATATTTTAGGTTAAGCAATTTCACTAATATTTGACCAATTCTCGATTTTGTAAGATTTTATCTAGTCAACTTGAAAATGTAACCACAACATGACTCAAGAAACTTTCTCTTTATTAACCCTCTAGTTAAAGAAAAGTATATTCTAAGTGCACCACACACGTTGTCTTCATGATGTAAATGTGAAACAAATCACTAAATATCTTTGCAGAAAAGATGAACTACAACTACATCTTGTACAAACTTATATTATGCATATTAGGCTATATGTTCTGAAATAATACAAGACAAATGCTCCAAAAAACTCAAGTAATTCAAATTCAAAATGACTGAAGGTATAACACCTAGAGTGCTATTATTAACTATAACGGCTCTGTAAAACAATGAACAGCAGTTCTCAGCCTGTCACCGGGATGCAAACCTGAAAGATCAGCTATACAGTAGCCTACATGTACAGTAAGTTTCTTCACAGGTTTGTATTCGATTACGCTGCTTTTCCATTGTTTTTTCTATGTAAACATGGAGGCGTTTGACGGTTGCGCTCGCGTCTCGTGCAGCGTCTCGTGCATGAAACGGCTTTCTAAAAACGCGGCACTCTAGTTATTAAAAGATGTTTAACTCACATCTTCTTGTGTTTTTCCTATTCCACTGCCTGCATCAACACAAAAACACACTCTGTGTGAATGGCACCTAGAGAGCATCACACGTGAGCGGTTAATCATGTGCATTGACATGCGTTGGATTGTTCTTTTCTCTTTACTGTTATTATCAAAGTGTCTAATTCTAGCGTTTGGTAATATTTCTATTCAAAATCACGATTCCTCGATTTATAAAAAATCTAATTGTGGCAAAACATTAAATTCGATGTATTATGCAACTTGCCGACAGCGTGTCTGTGGCCAAAATAAAGATAATTTATGCCTCCACGCAGCGCACACACTCATATGAGCAGCTGTGCATTTAACAGGCGACCAATGACAATGCCCGTTCTAGATGGATCAATGACAATGCCCGTTCTAGATGGACCAATGACAATGCCCGTTCTAGATGGAGTTAAACCAATGGCAATTACATTACCCATTTGCGGAACAAGCGAGCCAGATTAATGGTTTTGTTTTGAAAGAGAAAAAAAGCATATATTGCTGGACTCGGTCGAGACCAACTTGAACATTTGACGAGTCCGATGACCAAGTCCGAGACAAGTCTGAGTCCAAATACCAACGAGTCCGAGACGATAGAAAAACGTCTCGAGACCAGACTCGAGTACTACAGCCCTATCGTAGCCCCACAGGCCCAAAGGGCAGCCCCTGGCCTGGGGTAGAACAGAGGCAGGTTTCTGGATCTTACCCCCCTGCCGGGCTACTGATCTGCTGCCCCCTTCGCTTTCTTTGTCAAGGGGCTTCTTGGGAAGCAGTGATTAATGAGACGTTTTGGTCCCCAAAATCCTTGCTAAAAATGTAAATTCACCAACACTTGTTTTCGTCATTAGTGGTCAAGATGAATTGGAAGGGGTAATGAGAGATATCAGAAAAGAGTTGTGACCCTTGTTTCCGGACCGGAGGAGGAGACCAGGGAGGGCAACGTGGGCCATTTAAAAGCGAACACATTTATGGCTACTTAGAGAAAATTGATTTGATTGTGCTGGAAACATATATGTTAACACGTCTGGCATTTTTATGGGCTATTTGTCTTTGGAGTCACAGCGGGGCAAAATGTATGCTTACGCCGGCCTTTGTGATTAAAGATGTGTGTGCTGCTGTTAGTGTCTATTTGCATACAGGCATGCGTGTGTCGTTCCGTTTTGATTTATTTATTCCTGGATGGGTCGTCAGGAGCAGTGCTCTGGCTGTGCACTTTAACTCCGTGCCAATAACAGTCACGCGATGATTAACAGCATATTACTGCAGATGGACCAGTGACTGGGTGAAATACAGTGCACTGGAAATATTACAACCTAGAAATGATGCTGGCACCCTTTCAGAGTTTTCCCAGCTGAACCCTTGAAGTTTATGAACATCAAATTTTCATATTCATTTAAGAAATGTATTTCATATGTACATATTGCCCATGACAAAATCCCTGATTCAGACATGTTTACATATATGACCATGTGTTCATAAGCACGAGTGGTGAAACAATCATTTTGTGGTGATATAAATTCAGAGCCACAAAGCAGAGCCAAATGGGAAGACTGTAGTTTATATATTATTCTGATTCTTATTCTACTATATCATCTAGGACTTTAAAAATGTTAGCACTATATAAAGTTTTAATTTAGTGTAAAACGTATGCAATCTTTTGTTAGTTTGATAATGATTGCTTTTCAGTTCCTTTGGCTCACTGGAACGGAAGGCAATGTCAAGTGAATTGCATTATTCTGTATAAGAGCTGAAACTACCAAAACCGTTAAATGGGCCAATGATCAATGTTGGTCCATCAATCATATTTTTTATATATATATATTTTTATAGCATATTATCATCTGCTTGTTTAGGATATAATTTGGGCATATCTAATATTTGCATACTGTACACATTTTTGTGTGCTTACCAACAGCATTGTAAGCTCAAGTAGACTGTGGAGACCATTGGTGAGAGTTGTTTATATGACCTTATGCTTATGGCGACTTTTTGAAATGCCGCTCAGAGCAGTCTGATTCATAAACAAAGCATTCCAACCAGTTTTGAGAACTGAAGACAAAAAATAATAAAATATTTGTGAATCACACATTGCTACGTCAAGATTTTCAGTGAATACATCCCAGACTCTTTCTAAAGCACACAATTGTAAGAAGTTCAGAATATTTTCTCTTTAGTTTTGTTCCATGAAAGAACAAAATTCATATGGGTTTGAAATGGCATGAATTATGATTAATTAAATTAAAAAGTCCTATAAAGAACACGGACGAACATTCAATGATGAGAAAACGGGGAAAGGAATAGGTTTAATGTGTCTTTTTTTGACAGAGAAGGACAATGAATGGAAGATAAGGTGCCTCTCTTTGCTCTTTGATTCTTACAAATTGAAAAGCACTATCGACTGGTAATTGTTTTACTTTGATGAATGAATGACTCTAACCCCTACCACCACCACCCCAGTCCGATCAACCAGAGCCCTCGTTTGACTAAATCAAATTGGATTTGTTTCCACCCATCCATCAGTCCTATCATATCTCACCTGCAACATGACATGGAGAAGATGCGTGTGCATGTTGAGTTTGACATGTTCAGGTCCAGAAAGACATGCCAAGGACATATTTGTGTGTGTCTCTGAATAAAATGTCCTCCGTCATGTGCCCCATAACCAAACTGCACATGTCATACCTGTTTAAAAGCTTTATAGCAAAAATCCCAGATGTTCAGTGTGGTGGCCGATGTGTCCCACTGTATTCATATAAGCTATACATTAGCAAATAGAACATTGTATTTATGCTTACTAAGTGTTGTTGCTTTTGATTTGAAAGCTCCTCACTATGTTATCATACAAATAAATGGAGATGCATATCATCAGGACCTGACTGCTTGTGAATATTACATTAATGGAAACCAAGCACGCTTTTTGAATATTGAATACTGAATAGGTCATGACATAACTCAATAAGCTCAACCTGATACCCTGCTACGTATTCAAACAATCTTTGACAAGAGCTCCAACAGTGATCGTATGGTTCGTTATTGGTTGACGTTATCGCCACAAGTGTCGCTTGGGATAGAAGGATTGCTGAATGATTATGATGTCATGGCAGATCTAAGGTTGGATACGAGTCAGGGCTTGCGCAAGTCCATGTAAAACAAGCCAGAATAATTGGAGAGGTGATTAACTGTCCTGATTTAGTTATTGGAAATTAGATAGGTGGCACGATGATGTCAATATCACACTATCGGTTGCTGTAGGAACATGTGGCTAGATGATTAGCGATCCTTCTAGCAATGCAAAAGTGCAGTGGGCCTATAGGCGTACATGTTCTCAGCTGTTTATTTATTTATTTTTAACAGCATGTATTCAGTAGTTGAATCTTCAAACATGATGCAAAAGCTACCTAAAATAACCATAAAAGCACAAACAGTGAGGTGAACTCAAGAACTGAATCAGTTCAGTTCATCACTGAAACATTCATATCAGTTTTGTGAACTAGATAAACTGATTCAATAATAATATAGACTCAGAAAAACACTTTTTGTCCATGAGTTCTCACATATGACATGAGCAGCATTTTATGTGTTTTACAAAAATACATTTTGGCAGATTTGTATTGTATAATCTGCTCTTGCTCCACTAAGGGTTAGGTTTAGGGGTGGAGCTTTATGCTTGTTAATACTAATATATTTATATATATAAACCTAACATTAAAGTGTTTAAGTATACTTTTATATTGCAATAACTTCACATTCAATCTTCAAATGTACAATATACAAACAACATAAAGATTGTATTTTTTTATTATATTTCTTTAATGGCATATTTTTTATGATTGAAGGCCAGCATCACTGATGTCAATAATACTGATTTAAGTTAACTTAAAATAATCTTCATATGAACCCATTATAATAAATGGCATATTTAGCTACCTGTGCCCTTCAGCAGAAATATACAGAAAATGAATAGTTTTCAAACACTACGATGAACCCCTTAAAGCTATAAAAGTCATTGATTTCCTCTTTTTTTATGTTCTTGGATTAATCATTAATAACAATAATTAATAAACATCTCAGCATCTGGTTATTAGCTTATTTGCCTTTTATTGCTTTAAAAGCTGCTGCTGAAAGTAATGCGGATCGTAACTCTCTTTACATTTTCTGACCCTCTTCAGGTCTTAAAGTCTCTACTAATGAGCGGACGAGTTGAATCAGGGGTGTTAGATGAGGGAGACAGTGCTGGAGTGCCTCTGGACAGTCTTAAAACCTTTTCAGAGACACTTTCTTAAATGTGACGCATATTGCATACATGCACACAGTTTAATCACCATTTTGGTAACTTCATACCGTAATTGACGGCATAACTACGACATTGCATGCATGTAGTTACTTTCGCTGTTTGATATGAAATGATACATGCTACAGTGCCTGCCGGCATCTTTGTGTATATATATATATATTAGAGGTGGGCATAGATTAATTTTTTTAATCTAGATTAATCTAGATTAATTTTGGAATTAATCTAGATTAATCTAGATTAAAATGGCTCATTTGAATTCTGCCGAAGGCATTCAGAATATGTGTGCTACCCAAATAATGACTAAAAGTAAGTCTTTGAGAACGGGTTTCTCAAGCCAGGTGGCACATTAGACCAGGGGCGCATCTCCTGTTTCCAAAATGCATCACAAACTTTAATCTCTTCCCGTCCCAATCCCACGAAAAAACTGGAGGAAAATCCTGTTCCACTCCCGGAAGAATGACTCCCATTCCCTCCCACTCCCGTGTTGTTTTTTTTTTTTTGCCGATAACTGTCAATTACAGTAAAAATATAGTACAGATCACAGCGTGCCCACCTTATTAGTTGAATAAAAACCCAAAATGTCGTTTTTTGTTATTATATTGAACTGAAAGCCATCTTATTATTCAGTGTTGCACAGATTCAATTTCATGTAAATCATCCATGCTAACACACACGTCTTCTATTTTTTTTTTAGACATTTCACTCTCTATAGATATATTTTTCTATGTACTGTATTTTTAGTTATATTTTAGTTTCGAAGTTTCTCGCTCAAGTTCACATGAGACCTAAAGCGCATCCGGTTTGCTTAAAAGCGCAACGTTTCGTTGTTATTCTGAGTGCACACAAATAAACGTAGAGTCTTTACAGATTCGAAAGATGTATTAGGCTACTTTTATCTGTATGACCAAAAATGACGGAGATTTTAAGAGCAAGTGACGCGAGCCTGTCTTGCAGCAAACGCTTCCACACAAACACTTCAATAGCGCACATTTCTCTAGGTTAACATCATATTGAGCCATGTAAAGTTGCTACTACATACATCTTTCAGATGAAAAGCCATATTTGAGGTTGATGAATGATAGGTGGGCGTTTGGATGTCCTGCCCGATTGTATTACCACACAGACCAGCCGTTAACAATCTGTCCATCACGGACTGCGAGCCTCTAGTTCGAAGACTCGTTCTCGCCCCCTACAGTGCAATTCGGCTAGGTATACATCCGCACTAAAATATCAGGGTGAAAGTCATCATAGCTTGCGTAGTATAGACCCAGCTCCCAACCCAACTTTGAGAATAGATTAACGGCGATATTTTTTTTATCGCCGATAAGAGTCTCACGTTAACGCAGCACGTTAACGCCGATAACGGCCCACCACTAATATATATATATACACACACTGTATATGTGTGTGTGTGTATGTATAACACAAATCTGATCTAAATACAAATATATATATATATAAATGTTCATAGGATTTGTAATGTAGTTATTATTATCCTATGTAGATTCATAAGGCACTATATTCTGTTATTTTTACATCTAAATTTCATGATTTTTTATTAATAGACCATTGAGGCAACAAAACATTAAGTAAATTGGTTGTCATGCTATACATCATTCGACATGTGAAAGATAGTAATATGGAGTTATGGACTTACCTTCTCTGGCTGGTCCTAGACTACTCCATGTAATTAAGATTGATACTATTAAATTGCTTTTTTAGACCTATTTTGACAGCAGTTCATTATGGGGAATAACAAACATTTTTTTAAAGCATCGTAAAAAGATAATTTCAAAAATTGTTGGCCAATTACTGTATAACGTTAATCGATTCATTTTCTTTTTTTCATGTACACCCGTACGGACTGTGGATTCTTCCCATATATATGGTTAATTTAATAAAAAACTGAGATGTTGTGATAGCCAGTCTCAGTTATATATCTTTGTAACTGCACACAGAGAGCATGTAAACTTAAACTTGAGCAAGCACAGTTCTTTCTAAATCCACGTCAAATGAAAACACAGTGCTTTATTACAATGTTCAATGTTTTATTAAGCCATCCATCTATCTATATAAGCTTTTCTGCCACCACTGTTAACGCATTTTCAGTTATCTGCAGAAGACTCTGAAATAAAGGTGTCCCATTAAGATGACTATTAGGATGAGCCGTCGTTGAGTTATTTGAAACAAACACATACCCATCTCAATCTTCCCACTCTCTTTTCCTAAGCACCACACAGCACAAGTCTAACCCCTGGTGCTGGGTCTCTTACCACAAGACAATAAACGTATGATGAAATAAAAATGTGTGATTCATCAAAATCAACTCCAGATTCTGCTGCCCAACAAATTAAACAATATTTCATAATCACTCTACAAGGCTGACAAAGGACGCCAATTTGTAAGAAAGGGCACCACCGTGCTGGGAGTGTTGTCTTAAACGCACGGCTGGGTGGTGTGTAGTTAATTACCTAGGCTGGTCATGCTCTAGTGGCCACAGATACTCCCGTCGTACCTGTCCAATCAACCGCTTTGCAGCCAGGCGCCTACCAACACTTCATTTATCTTGTCTGAGTGTAGGGGGGCTAATGACTGCGCTGCTAACACCCCTCCACATGCGTATACACCCAGTGTCCCATTGCTTGTCTTTTTCCTGAGACGCCATGGCACTGGTCTGGGACAGAGGAGTTGGCCAATTAGTCTTCCATTAAGGCTATCACAGCTCTTTGGCAAGCCTCCCATCAGCTCAGGGCACCAGTGCACTGAAGGGCCTAATAATCTGCTATATGGGTCTGCGGCGGTTAATCTGTGGGGAGGGGTGGAAGAGGAGGAGAGGTCAATAATAATATTTCCACTGGCTGTGATGAAGAGAGTCAAGAAGGGTCAGTTAAAAACCCTCCCACCTCCTCTGAAGACCCAGCGTGAACCTGAAGTCACTAGGCATTCTCTTCATCATTACAATTTGTTGGAATTGCTGGTTTGGGTGTAACAGATCTCCAGTTTCGGATGTAACACAAGTAACATGAATTATGTAACCAGATTACTTTTTCAAGTAACTAGTAAAGTAATGCATTAAATACTTTTTTTCATTTACAAGAGTTAATTATTCAAAGAAGTTATGCCAGTTACTCTGTTTTCAAATGTATTGACTGATGGCTCTTCTGTCCCCAATGTTGAGAGAAATCGTAAAGTGATTAGTTCTAGACTGAAATGTATTCTCGTGCATCCTTCATGCAATCCATAATTTAGCTTTTTTAATGTACATTTTCCTCAGCCTGGGTGTGAAAGGGTTATTAACCTTTGCCAAAAATATAACTTTTTTCATATTAAATTCAAACAAGCAAGCCCAGGCCAGATGAGAAAAAGCAACACAAAAGTAGTCACACGTTACTTTTTACAATTAGTTACTCTTTAATTACTTTTAAATGTAACTTTGCCCAACACTGTAGATCTCTGATTTTCACTAGAAAACCTTCTCAAATGATCCGAGTTGACGTTTGTCAATGTAGTCTGTGATTAGTTCAGTCACGACACTGATTTACTTGAAACATATTCTGTGTAGTTTGCATATTCGTCTTCAGGAACTAATTACAATGGGATGTAGAGCATTGTACTCTGTGATTAAAAAGAGTGTACGGTGAAAAAATAAATGGATTAAAAGAAATCACTGCAACTAGTGTAATAAAAACATAAATAATCATACATTGTGGTACATCAGAGACATGCAAGAGTAATTGTCTAGTTTGAGTTATTTGGGTTAGCCCAAAAAATTACCCAATTCCGGGCTTGGTGCAGCTGTTGGTGAGAGGAGTGTAATTGCGTCAGTGGTGTCTTGGCCATCCCCTGAAGCTCGCCCCTAAAGCAGTTAGCTTTTAGCCAGTGCTTGGGCGTCATCATTTTCTAGTACCCATCCATCTTCCACCTCCGATTAATTCTTTTCATTCTGGCACCTCTCTCATAAATCCTGGCACACTTAATTAATTTCACTGGCAACGCAGGGCCGCCATAAAGTGGGATTGTTCACACAAGACCCCATATTAATTATGCTATTTTACAGCAATCTCATTGAAAGCTGTGTTTCATCTTTCATAATTACATTTCCAGCAACAATGGGGGCAACAAAAGACTCTAATTATGTATTTGGCACGCTGCTACTTCACAATAAGTCAACAGCGAGCAGTGCAAGAAAACGACTAGGGAGGTTACGGCGGAGGATCAATGACTTGCATTTATTATTGCTATTATTGTTGTTATAATTTTTTAGCAGTGGGAAGAGACATTGTGATACAATGTGTGCATGGGCATTTTGGCTCACCCGTGCTATTAATCTCGTTAACAAAGCTGAAAGCATTGTTGGCAAAATCCTCGTTTTAGTGGCCACTTTGATAATGGTTAAGGAGCTACTTATGAAATGGATCAGTGCCTGTTAGTTGGGCTGCTGGGTTGGGTTTGCATGAGCTGCCTGGCAAAGGATGCAAGTACACACTTTGCAGGATTGACCGTTGGAGACTAACTGTTTAGTGTTCTTTGATAGTGAGGACACTGACGGACTGACAACATCAACTTGTGGATCAATACATTATGTAAACCAAAGGTGCTGGTCCAGCAACAAAACCGGTGGATCACAAAAAAACTACTAAACAAGAAATGGACCTTCGGGTCTGGAGACAAGGAAGACCTGAAGATGTTGCTCACACACACACCACTGTTAAAATGTGGGGCATCACTGGCTATAATGGGGAGGTAACTTATTAAAACAGGAGAACTTGGAAAGGGTAAATGAGATGACACCACCATCTTTCTACTCGGACAACCTTCTACTCTAACATTTTAGATTGTGTGATTCCCAGACTATTTGAAGTGCTGGTATTCCTCATAGGCAATGCAGAGAGGCTTAACAGAACAAATCCATGTTTTTGATGACATGCACTCTTTAGGGGCACATATTCAGCTCCTGAAGGGCCACCTTTCTGAAGAGGTTAGATTCAACTCTTACACCCGAAACTGCTAATCAGCATCTTCAAAATACTAGACACTTCCAGGCAGATGTTTTGGAGAAGGGTGGAACTAAACTATGCAGGAATGTGGTCTTCCAGGTGCAGGACTGGACACCCCTGCAGTAGAAGTTGCTGTAGCTCTGCATGAATTTCT
This sequence comes from Gymnocypris eckloni scoliostomus, assembly GCA_027564155.1. NCBI lineage: Eukaryota > Metazoa > Chordata > Actinopteri > Cypriniformes > Cyprinidae > Gymnocypris > Gymnocypris eckloni. The sequence continues at coordinate 68,065,745 of CM050412.1, read as the reverse complement.
GTATTGTTTTGGGATGCGTTTCTCAAAAGCATTGTGAGCTAAGTTGACCATAGAGGCCACTGGTGGCAATGGTTGATCTACTTAAGCTAAGGTGAACAGATGTGTCACATCCAAGGGAAACGGTCTGCACTGGATTTGTAAGTTGCCTAAAATAACTAGGTGTTGGTTGTTTGCGCTGCGCTGATCGATCATTGTACGACACCTGGTTATTTTAGGCAATTTAGAAATCCAGTGTAGAACGTGTACCCGGAAGTGGCACATCTGGTCAACTTAACTTAAGCCTACAATTATTTTGGGAAATCTATCAATTGATGCTTAAGAAGGGGCATCTCATTATCCTCAAGGATTATTTAGCTGCAATCAGATATTGTGACAACTTTCGAGAAAATGGTCCATCTCCAACCTCTCGTCCCAGACCAGGGTGTCCAATCTTGCTCATAGAGGGCCACTTTCCTGCAGAGTTTTGCTCCCAAATATCAGCCTGAAAATGTAGTACTCCTGAAGATGTATTATAAGATGGCTCAGTTGTGTTGAATTAGGGCTGGAGCTAAACTTGGTTGGAAGCTGATTCTCCAGGAGCAGGACTTGACACCCCTGTCCCAGACCATGTGGAGTCTACACTCCCCAAGACAAAGCTGGCACCATTGAATGCACATAGTCATTGAGTGCATTCAACCCCATCTGTTTAAATAGATGCCGCCAGTTTGCTGGATCATGAAACATCTCAATAAAAATAGTTAATCCTGTCTCCAGTAACAATTCCCATATATCAGCAGCATGCAAATCATATAATAATCAAGAAATCAACATCATCAATAAAAACAAATTGGTGGGGGATTTATGGGGTTCCACAGAACCAATAAGACAGATAATTATTCAGGGACACCACATACAGCTGAACAACAAACTGGACTGCATAGACAACAATTAGTCTAAAGACAAGTGGACCCTATGACCCCTGCACAATTCTTACTAATTACTATTTACAACTAATTACTAAAAGTTAATGCACTAATATATGTGCATACCACATTTTATGGTACACTGTATCATTTTGCAGTTGATGTGCAAATGCAGTTGTATGTATAGTTGTGTATAAACTATTTTTTACTTTTTTACATTGTGCTCTGTACTGCTCAACAATGGAAGCATAAAGTAGCTAAAATAATTACAGTGAATAAACACAACTATTTGTCTTGTCAACGAGAGTGTCTAATAATAGCATGGAAACCTAATTAATGGGGACCTATTTTCCATTGTGGTTAGTTCTGCAAAAAGCCTGTAACTAGCCTGGTCCACGTTCACGTCTGAGTATAGGGTTTACATGTGCTACTATGTGTCTCCAGTTCTTCCCAATGGAGGCCAATGGTGATCAGTAGAGGTTAAAAATTACATATCACATCTCTGCACCCATTGGTCTCTCTTCTGCTCCATGACTGGCTCCACGGGTCCCACGGGTCAGACTTTCATTCCTGCTCCACACCCGCTGCTCTTTTGAGGCTCTGCTGGGATCCAGGGCAATTACCCGTCTCATTTAATTGGCATTATCATTTTAGCGTGCTGACAGAGATGAATCACCATGCTTGACCAGACCACTAGAGTCTCCAAAGAGAGTGAGCGAGTGAGAGAAAAGCAGGGAGGGTGTAGTTAAAGAATGCAAAATTAGGTTAAAATCACCATTTGAACATAACATGCAACTCTCTGATTTACTTGATATGTGAAAAACATTGTTATACAATTTTTTTTGTGGATGCATGCACATTTAACCATGCCCAAAACACCAAACATGTTCAATATCCTCTGAATGGATGGAATCATATACTGAAGCTAAACAAATAGTAGTATGTGCCCATCATACACTACGTTTTATCTCTGACTGGACAAATCTGAAGACTGGCTGAGACTTGGAAACTTGTGTAGAATTATCCAGACAAAAATTGTGGCAAACATTTTTTTAACAAAATGTATTTAGTGTATTCCAGACATTGATAATTCTGCACACCATCTGCTATCTCTAATTGTGGTTTATTGAGAAAAGGTGTGATGTTTAAAAATGGGTAAACCTTTGAAGATGTAGAGTCATATCTAAGGGTTGGAGCATTTCAAAGGGATGGGCTCTTTTGACCACCTACTAGCTGTCTAGAACTACACCTGCAACTGCACAGCAGTGCACTAAAAATCATTTAGAATAACCTTGGTAACAACACCCTAGTGTAGTGGAGGTGATTTCTGTATGATCATATTCTGACTTGTCACATGAATCTTTCCTGTGACAGAATGTATTGCTCGTCTCTTGACACAGCCTCACAAACATATGATTTTCATTCAATGTGAATGACACTGAAGAAAACGAGATTAGAGAAAAAGGAGAGGTATGGAGAAAAGCAAGAAGCAGGTGAGGTAGGTAAGGTTAAAAAAAGTGCATTACATTAACCCAGGACTCACTTGGTCTTAACAAGTGAACGTGCTGTGCTGCTATAACTCACTGCCGCTAAATCTGTCATCCGAATTAAGAGGCCCCATTAGATCTGCCTGATTCAAAGCCTGTGCTAAATTAAAGGATGAGAAACACTGTGTATCCCCAGGGTCATGAAAGAGCATATAATCTCAATCAATTTGTTAATCATCAGTGTTGGGAATTGGTTTAATTTGAATTGGCTTTGCACAGTTTTCACAAAACTACATATTTACATGTGTCATCTTTGGTCAAGTTTACACACATTGCTCACATTTACACAAACAGCTTTTTTAATACAGCTTAAAGTGTTTTATCCAATCTGATTTCATGAGTAAACATAACTATGTTTCAATGTGATTCATATGAAAACTTTTAGACAACTAACACTTTTTTGAAAAAAAGTTAGCATGCAGGTCCACCACTAAACCTAACCGTCAGTGGAGTTTTAACAGATCATATGGATATGTATGAATGACATCGTACAAATTCATACGAATTAGCCATCGGTTCACTGAAACATGAAATAGTTACAAATTGCCTTGAAAGAGTGTGTTTTCTGGCATTAGCATATTTTAATTTCCTGTGTTGTTACCTTTGCCCTAAAATTTGAGGAAAATCGGTGCTCGTTCATGTGAGTGATGCAGACATAGTGCAAATGATCAGAGACGCAATCTAAGAGAAGCCATTTATTACAGGCTAAACATCTGGACTTGTCTGTAACTGATGTACATTCACATGACAACAATGTACTTAAATAGAAAAAAAGTGTTTCTTTTAATTTTTTTTTCTTTCACGCACAGACAGCAATGCTGTCAAAGCGATCCCCATTAAAAAGCATCCACAAAAACGACTAGTATTCATTCCAGGCCAGTAGTTGGTGATAGCCATAGACTTAACTCATAATATGCATGCACATGATGTCATGATGTCATGTTGTGTTTTGAAATGGCATTGTTGTGTAAATAAATTGGCAAAACATGTCAAATGTTTTCCATTTTTAGTTGAAAACGCCATTGTGTAAAATATACCATCAGGGTCTTGCAGTGTGAAATGTGTTTTGAACTGAAATGAAATTGTCATTGGCGATGACCTACAGCCAATGAGAGAGCAAAAACACGCAAGGGACATTTCTAGAAGTCATAGGTTTACGTCATTCCTTGTATCAGTTCTCACAGATGCATTTTATAAACAATCATGGATTCATTTTTTTTTCTACTGTAAAAAATAATTTTACCAAAAAAAAAAAAAAGAGATGATGACAGAACTAATACGATTCCTCCAATCATATTAGTGGCCTAATTAAACTCTTTTATGAGGATGCTCCCCCCATTTATTTGACTCATGTGAGTGTATGAGTCATTCAAAGAAGCGTTAAATGCCATGTGACTATTACTCGTTAACCACAGAAAAATAACATAATGACAACGCTGCTTGGCTAATAGCACTACATGGATGTGCACAGATCCTTAACTAATAATTATTCTGAGCTATGATGTGACAGGCAGCATAAATGTTCCTGGAATTGAATGCCAAAGAGCAAAGCTGGCAGCGTGATCATATACTTCTAGGGGTGCATGTGTTAGCAAGCAACTGCCATTGAGATGTTTGGGATGTATGCTAATGAAGAGCTTTCACCGCATATTAAAGACCTCTACAGCAAAACATAAAAAAAAGAAATGTACTACACCTTTCATCTGCTCTTTCACCGATGTCTCGATGTACATGTGCATTCTGGGCGGTTACCACCAGTCAGGCGGAGACACTAGACCGATGATGACATTAGGAAATAAACCCAGACATGCTGAGCCACGATCACCTCTGCCGGTGTCTCCTGTGCTCTTAAGAGCCTACGATGTCCATCCTGTCAACCAGCCCACGCTGTATGAAAAATGGAAAGCATAAGAGAGACACTAATAAAAATAGCATTGAGAGTGGACAGAAAGCATTGCTTCATTACTCACCTCCCTTTCCTGGCCTTCTGTTGAACAAATGTGCTACATGCTGCACAACCATGCATCACCATCGGCTAAAAACAAATGTGCTGTCGGCCCGTATTTACCTCCGATTGTTCATGCACTCTCACATACACTTGTGTGATGCGTAAATATGACCCACACAGACTCAGTCCATCTTCTGTACAACACTCTAGCCATGTGCTGGAACAAATTTGTTCACTGGGAATAGACTTGAATGTTGTAATTGAGAGTTAAAGCTTTAGGACTTTGTGTTTTACAGCGGGGGGTCTCAAACTACCAGGCCTGCTGGCCAAATTCAGTTAATTTCGTCCAACAAATCAATTTCCACTTTTGCCATTTTGGTCTTTATTGTTAACAATATTAAGAACTTGTGTACAGTACAAATATTTTATAGTGCCATGGTGCAAAATTACTTGTTATAAGCCTAAAAAATGTAAATGCACAAAATGAAACATAAAAAGGTACAGACTGAGTTGACTGTGTTACAGGTGATGTTTGAGTTTCACCATATTTCACATATTATACCCCCATCAGGAGTCCATTACCACAGGAAGTTACTTCCAGAGGGTGGGTGGAGTGATGGGCTCTAAGAGCTTCTGCCTTCCCTCTCTATTTCTACAGCACTCCTTTTTACTTGTTGAGATCTATGACAGATTTGGTTCAGTGGTTCAGACAGGCAAGCTCACAGCATGTGTAGGTTTGGTTTTCTTTTTTTTCTTTTTTTTTCTTTTTTCATTTTTTCATGTATACTAATCTTGGGCAAAATTTTCACCAGAAACCAGAGCAGGAAACTCTCCCTTATAATTACCAAACCAAGAGATAAGTCCCACATTAACTCCCTCTATCTTTCTCAATATCTGTCTCTCTTTCTCTCTCACTTTATTCCTCTATATGCTTTCTGTGGTGATAGAGTGCTGAAAGCATATACAGGAAATCGTTTAAAAGCCCTTTCTGTTAAAGTATGATAAAGATAGCCGGAGAGAATATCATAAAAACACAACCTGATCACACCTGACATTGCATTCTAAATACATAGACATTAATATTGAGTTATGCAGCTATAACAGCTTCCACTTTTCTGGAAAGACTTTCCACTATATATTGGAGTGTTTCAATGGGAATTTTCGGCCATTCCTCCAGTAGAGCATTTGTGGAGTTGGGCACTGATGTTGGACGAGGAGGCCTGGTTTGCGATCTTTAGTTGGGTTGACGTCAGGGCTCTCTCAATTTCTTTCACACCAAACTCATTGAACCATGTCTTTATGGACTTTGCTTTGTGCACTGGGGCACAGTAATGTAAATACCATCTGCATGCATTTTTTCTGTCCATGCAGACAGTGTGTGTGTACAACAACACAAGCTCAAGGTGAATGTTGAGACGGGACGAGTATACTAGGTGGTACTCCACATGTGGTGAAGACATCATCCATGCTCATCTGCAGTTGAGTATACTTTGAAATCTTTGCGGACACAGCTGTGCCTAAGATGGAGTAGAACACTGAAAAATAAGTATACCTGGGCATTTACAGTTGGTACAGTGCAGTCAGGCAGGCAATGTTCTCCAGGCATCCGCCAAACCCAGACTCACCAGTCAGACTGCCAAACAGAAAAGCATGATTTGTTTCTCCACTACACTAGAGATTACCTGTACATGAGTCCTCTGCACAATCTGACTTTTCTGCAGTTGGAACAAAGTGCTGGTTTGCCAAGCCAGAGGAGAATTGGAGGAGTACTTGATGATGTGATGCTTGCGTGCAACTGCTAGGCCATGGAAACCCAATCCACGATGCTCCGGCCACACAGTTTCTGTGCTGATATTAAAACCAGTGGAAGTTTGGAACGCTTCATCTATGCAACTTTTACAAACCATGTACTTCAGCACTCAGTGACCCACTCTGTTAATTTACATGGTCTTCTTTTCATTGCTGAATTGTTGCTTTTCCTAAATGCTTCCACTTTCCAATAGCTGACCATCGAATATCTAGCAAGGATGAAACTTCACAAATGTACTTATTGCAAAGATGGTTTCCTATCACAGTACCACACTTGAAATCAGAACGACCCATCCCCTTGATTGTATACACCTGTGCAATGGGTCTGACTGGAACACTATACAGTCAATATGAATGAATGAATGATGCATTTACATAGCAATTTCATGGTGTATTGCTGTACACCCAAAGCACTTTACAATCATGTGGGGGGGGTCTCTCCTCAACCACCACCAGTGTGCAGCATCCACTTGGATGATGCGACGGCTGCCACAGGACAACGGCGCCAGTGCGCTCACCACACACCAGCTACAGGTGGAGAGAGAGAGTCATAGAGACAATCAAGTGTATGCTCACCACACACCAGCTACAGGTGGAGAGGAGAGAGACATAGAGACAATCAAGTGTATGTGCTCACCACACACCAGCTACAGGTGGAGGGAGAGAGTCATAGAGACAATCAAGTGTATGCACTCACCACAAACCAGCTACAGGTGGAGAGGAGAGAGAGAGACATAGAGACAATCAAGTGTATGTGCTCACCACACACCAGCTACAGGTGGAGAGAGAGAGTCATAGAGACAATCAAGTGTATGCGCTCACCACACACCAGCTACAGGTGGATAGGAGAGAGAGACATAGAGCCAATCAAGTGTATGCGCTCACCACACACCAGCTACAGGTGGAGAGAGAGAGTCATAGAGCCAATCAAGTGTATGTGCTCACCACACACCAGCTACAGGTGGAGAGGAGAGAGTCATAGAGCCAATCAGTGTATGCGCTCACCACACACCAGCTACAGGTGGAGAGGAGAGAGAGTCATAGAGTCAATCAGTGTATGCTCACCACACACCAGCTACAGGTGGAGAGGAGAGAGTCATAGAGACAATCAGTGTATGCACTCACCACACACCAGCTACAGGTGGAGAGGAGAGAGAGTCATGAGACAATCAAGTGTATGCTCACCACACACCAGCTACAGGTGGAGAGGAGAGAGAGTCATAGAGCCAATCAAGTGTATGCACTCACCACACACCAGCTACAGGTGGAGAGAGAGTCATAGAGACAATCATGTATGTGTCTCACCACACACCAGCTACAGGTGGAGAGAGAGAGTCATAGAGCCAATCAAGTGTATGCACTCACCACACACCAGCTACAGGTGGAGAGGAGAGAGAGACATAGAGACAATCAAGTGAATATACAATCAATATATGTATAGTAAATTAATCATCATTAACAACAATTGCAACTTTACTAAAGATAAAATATAACATTACAAATGAATGTTATAATGCAAAAAATAACTAATGGTCCTGGAAATGTATTATTATTATCATTATTATGAAAAAATGACCTAGAAAAGCTCCATTTATAGAGAAGAGAAATGAGTGGATGAATACTCCAGATGAAAAGAAAACTGATGAAAAATGACCTAGATAAGCACCATTTATAGAGAAGAGAAATGAGTGGATGAATACTCCAGATGAAAAGAAAACTGGTAGAAAAGAATAGGTGCACATGTCCTATTACAAACTCTGAACTCAGAGACACAGGACTGGTAGAAGTGTTAAAGTTGTACAATATTAGAGTTCTTTAAAGCATGTGTTAGTGGTGATATTACTGAGGCTTGGAACTAGCAACAAAGTCACGCTGTTGAGAGCACAAAGAGAAACTCATTTAGATCATGTGGCACGTGGGCTGGGATGGTAGTGATACATGGTTTGGTTCAGCGATTGATAAAGGGAGGAAATTTCTTGGAAACATTCACCATAGCAGATAAGGGTGCAATGCATCACACATTTACAAACAACAATGACTAATACACATCCATTCCATGTGATACAGCGACTAAACATAAACCAAATAATGACTACTAAAAATAAATCTGGAAGAGATTGTGAACGACTTTAAAACACACACAACAACTAAAAGAAAACAAGAGAAAATAAAATAAATTATTGCAATTAGGTCATTTAAATATTTCCACTCTTAAACACAATACAATGTGTTCTTAACATTAATTTACACAGTTTCAATCTTCAACATTTCAGACTCACATATATCCAGTGCATGGTTCAACCCAAGCAGTAAACCAGCATGGTGCGTTGATCTTTCCTTCTCAGGTGCTTAGTTCTGCCAGATTAGAAAGCAATTATAAGAAAGAAAAAGAGAACAAGATTCAGATCACAGAAGCTGAAATAAAATCATCAGTTCAGCTCATTCATATTCTAACTGTGCTTCTTACACTTCTCCCCCCCCCCAAAAAAGGAAAATAATGTGATATTTAAATTAGCATGAGAGTACTAAACTTAACAAGTTGCCTAACACAATTATGACAATAAAAAATGCACATAACAATGTCACATTAACTTTGTCTACTTTAAATAATCTGCTAAATAAAAATTCAAATTTATTCATTTTTATGCAATGTCAGAATTAGAGTTTATTAATTTGGTTAAATGTTTTCTCATTCTAATCTCTCATTATTATAATGACATGACCATCAATGCAATTTAATGTAGTATTAAAATACACATATTTTTATTTAAATTGTTTAATTTCTGTTTATACAGTGAATTTCACAAATGCATTAAGTCTCAAACGTAGCATTCGTGTGAAATAGTGCATGTAAACGTATTCTGTTTGAAGAGTGGGGTAAAATGTATCAGGCAATGTTTTTGACAGGCAATGCTACAAACTAGGACAAATCTACCATTTTTTTCCTCAATAGGCATCAAAGGCCATGCTTTTCCTATCAGATCTTTAATATCCCTAAACATTTACAGCATGGCAATGATGCAGAGTCCTGCTGCACTCTGTGACGGACACAATGACTGTGTGTCAGGCTCTGGCTTTATGAAGCATCTTTATCAGTTGGACTAGTTCAATCCAATATACCAGCAAGACTTTAAAATGGTCACCGGTGGTATTTGTTTATAAAATCCCTTGTGTGCAGTCATTACTTAGAGCTACACACACACCCATCACCACCGAAACCATTTAAGAAAGAGAAAAATCACTTTTCATTTATAAAACCAATAAACAACCCCCTGACTTCTCCACCGGCAGTTTCCATTTGATTTGACAAACAAACAAATAAATAAATAGGAATTAAAAATGAGTGAATAAATAAACAGAAGTAAGAGGAGTAGACGAGGAGGGGCGCTCGGGGAACGTCTTTGTTGTGATTCGTATCCCAGATGGATGGCTCTTACAGAGCCGCGTGTTTATTTTTCCGGGGAGCTACGTGGGAAGATTAGTTATTCCCTGGCGTTCCCTAGTTTTTCACATTGCTCTACATCACGGGCTCCATATTTCATCCATATACCCCCAATTCCCAAACAGATTTATTTACAAGCTATATTCAACCCCCCTTGTTTGCAGTTTCTTTTTTTGGTATCATCTCTCTCTCAATTGGACACTGGTTTCTTTAGTACGGTCTCCATATTTGTTTCTGTTCGACAGGAGAATTTCTGTTTGTGAATTGATATGAATATGTACGGTATAAGTCTGTTGTTTGTGGTTAGTAAATGAGATCACTTACTGATCCTGCATATGCAGAAGGGTCATTTAGGTGAAAACAGTATTGTACATTCTCAGTAAAAAGGATAAAAACTGGGGTGGCATCTTTTCTAAAGGTACAATTTAGTGCTTTTTTGACACCTAATGAGACCATGTTAACACATTAAAGACACGTATGCTACGTGTTCATATAGGTACTGCCTCAGTGACAGATTTTGTTTCACAATTTTCATTTGATTATTTAGATAGCTGGCTATTTTTATATTCTTCTCTAACTGAAATGTCTGCTAACTTTCACAAGGACTTTGCTTGAATTCATTTGTTTATTGTGTGAAGTACATATAATGGATGGTATAATTGAGTTGTCGGTTGGCAGATTTTTCATCAAGGTTTCATTCATTTATTAAGGTTTCTGATCCTGCAAAAATATGCAGAAATAGGAAATTATCAGAATATAATTGAGCTTAACTGAGTTGATGTATTTGTTTTATATACGTATACATTAAAGGTACGTATTAGTATATCTATATGGTATATATTAAAGGTACTGCCCCAGTGACACATTTTGCAGACCTTTTCATTTTTCTCATTATTTCATTTGTTCATTTTGACTGCTTGCTATTGTTGTATTCTCACACGAAGCGATGTGTCTGATAATTGTTTTAATTGTTATAATGGAGTTGTTGGTTTGTACAATTTTCAGGTTGAGTAAGGTTTGTGATCCTGCAGAAATTGGAAAGGATTAGAATATGAATGAACTTGGCTGAGGTGATATATATATATACATTAAAGAAACATATTAGTATTTGAAAGGTCCATTTTGGTACCTTTTGAAAAGTGAGAGTGTATCATATTTTTAAAAACTGTTGTCACAGTAAATGAAGCATGCTTATATGTTTTATACATCTGAAAAATATATTTATATAATTGTATATTATATAAGCTTGTGGGAAAAGCACATGTGTATCTATAACTAATGATTTTGCATTATCCAGAAAAGTCCAACAATAGCCAGCGCTATAGTTCACTGCTGCCTGCCTCTTACTAACATCATACCAACATTAATCAGACATGATGGAGGATGAGGGCTTACACACATCGTTCATGTGTATGTGTGTGTGTTTGCATGTCCTCACTTTCCCCATCCCCCTTCCCAAAACAACTACATCTTCTATCAATTTGGCACAGATGCACTATGCCGAGTCCATAGCACTGAGCAAAAAAAAAAAAAAGTATCCTCTTGCTCTTGAAACATGAGGAGTGGATTATCCATTAATGCTGAAGAAACCATAACTTTTTAACTACACCTTCTAACTTTTCTGAAATGGAAGAAGAGTGGAGTGAAATATATTGGTGTGATGGACCAGTCCTTATTCATATGTTTTGGTGAGGAATGGATTAAACCATTTTAATTTGTGGGGGAGAATGGAGTGCATTCCATTACAGACTCCAATATATCAAGTCTAAACGGCCTTGTCTTTGAGTAAGGGGTGAGAAAATAACTTTCTCTCTCCCCCCCTCTCTCTCTCTCTCCCCCTCCTCTCTCTCTCCCCTCCCCCCCTCTCTCTCTCTCTCTCTCTCTCTCTCTCTCTCTCTCTCTCTCTTTCTCCCTCTCTCTTTCTCCCCCCACTCTCTCTCTCTCTCTCTGCAGTTATCTGAGAGGAGATCATCTTGTTGTTCAAAGGGTTTCCCGGTAAATCGCAAGATCATCATAACAAGCAGGCTTAAACTCACAAATGAAATCATAATACAAAAATAAATAATAATCACAATACTGTGAAAAATGTAACTATGCCAACACACGGAACTGTGTTTGTTTGTTTGTGTGTCTGTGTGTATGTATATTATATTATATTATATAATATTATTATATAATAATAATAATATAATTATTAATATATATAATAGAATATAATTATATATTATAATAATATAATAATATATTATATTATATTATAATATTATATTCATTATTTATTTAATTTGGTATTCATTTTCTCTGAATCTAATACACTCTTAACAATAAATGTTCTTTTATGGCATTGCTGTGCACCTTTGTTTATTTTTTTAAAGAGTTATTCTTTAGATAACATATCAAAGTCTAATCAATTTTAAGAAAGCATGAAGTTATTATTTTATAAGTTAGCATAAACAAACAAATAAACATACTGGGAATAAAAATAAATAAATAAATAAAAAGAAACTAACACAACAAAACAAATCATGAATGACTGAGTAAACAAACATATGTTTAAAAATGTACAACTCAACATAACTATCCGTAATACTTTATTATTTACTATCTTGCCTAATAATTCAATAAAATCTGAGTTCATCCTTGGCCCTGTCCACTCTTCTTTTTAAACATTACACTCCTCAAATCCCCGTCCATGCTTCCTAGCTCTGTTCACAGCCCCAGCCCGTCTGTGCCCACCCTCCTCTTCCTCTCGTGCTCAGGGTCATTCATCACGGGGCAGTAGTGGAGCCCGGGGCCTGCGGGCTGCTGTCAGGTGCTCACATCGGCCCTTTGTGCCGGCCCGCAAACAAGTGTCGGATCAGCAAAAGTCTATTAAAGGCTGGTGGGCTTTTCACAAGCAATTGGCAGCGGGTCACTGACTCCACTGCTCCGACTCTCTGGACCCTCTTTGTGTCGCCGGCGTGCCGTGACAGATCCCGGCAAGATTAATGCATTTCTGTTTTATTTCCACCATGCACCTCTCCTGCTCTTCTGCTCATCCGCTCTCTGTCTCCCAGATCAGAGTGATTCTCCTGATTGGAGAGATTGCGCTTCCCTCTCATTTCCCATCGCTTTTCCTCGCAGCCTGCATCAGACTCTGGCGGACCTTTCTGCCAAACTCCAGCAGGACTTGCTGAACTAGACTAATCATAGCAAATCTGTGTTATTAGCATATTTTTTTAAAAAAATCGCTTTTGTTTTTCGGAAGTGTTGGAGAGGCACAGTAAATGATCCTAATCCACACACTATATAGTGAGATACGTGCGCTTTAATGCCTCAAATCTGCCCCGAGCCGCGCTTTTCATCTGATACTGATCTATTTCCCATGTTTAAAATAAAGTGATTTTTTTGTATCATTACGCAGACAATATTATTTTATCCAATACTATAATGTAACTACATTCACTGAATTTTGGATTAGGCGCAAAATATAAAGTACATAATTCATAATAGATCATTTTGCATTAAATTTAATTTAAGCATATTTGACTACTGTTGCGACAACGGAGACAGCACATAACACTTTCGTTTGATCAGTTTAGTCAAAACAGGTTTAATGTGGGGCTATATTTGCCCCACATTAATATCTTGAATTTACAATATAAAGAATATCTATGCACTTTATATTGCACCGCTTTGAGATTCACTGTGATATAAACGCATGGCTTATTCGTTTGATATGATCACACCGAGTGCAAATAAAGTGCGTCAGATTATGCGAATAATACAGACCATAATGACCGCTTAAATTGGCACAAAGTCGATCGAGGTGGAAAAAGCCGCAATCTGAAATAATGTTTTCCAATCATTTGTATTTTATAACACCCTGTATTTTAGGTCTCTTTTGCGTGCAGTCATATAGTAAATTATGGATATTAATAATAAAGACAGTAAATAATGGTGATTTATGATAATAGGGTGGTGATAAACATGTAGGTCAGACAGAATCCTTACAGCAGAAATAAACCACAATTCCGTGTCTAATAGCTGTATCCTTAACTTTTCCCTTCATCAGTCTCTATGATAGCACAACTCAACGCCGTATAGAGACAGAGTCGTGCTTCAGAAAGACGAGCACTGAACTGTGTTCCACTGAACAAGTCTGAGCTTCTGTTAATAATCGTGCATGTTTGATAATAGCCCACAGCGCGTACTATTCATCACCTTCATGCGGCACAGTATCAGAACAAACTGTCCGATAATACAACTGACGGCAGAAACAGCAATGCATGCAGTTTTCAAATAGATTCATATTTATCTTAAAATGCAATCACAAATAGCACATTCATTTGGGGGTCAAATTGTCTCTAACATTGGAAGTGTTATATTAAATGTTACTTTTCGATGACAAATGGGACTTTTTTTCATGAAACCTGAAATATCTATCTATCTATCTATCTATCTATCTATCTATCTATCTATCTATCTATCTATCTATCTATCTATCTATCTATCTATCTATCTATCTATCTATCTATCTATCTGTCTCTGTCTGTCTGTCTGTCTGTCTGTCTGTCTGTCTGTCTGTCTATCTGTCTGTCTATCTATCTGTCTGTCTGTCCGTCCGTCCGTCCGTCCATCCATCCATCCATCCATCCATCCATCCAGTCGTATTGTTAGTTTGTATTAAAGCTAACAGGTTTGGTCCTCTAGGGGCGTCACACTCTTGTACATCTCTCTGACTGTATGAAGTGGATCTGTCTGATTTCATCCAGCGTCCCTGCTCGACACATCTGATCGACTGCACTCGGACCCGGAGCATGTATCAGGGCAATGTAAGTCTAAAGATGTGTCTTGAGTCCTATATCGTTATTACAAAAACTGCTGTGCTGTTTCTATCTTAAGATACGTCTTATGCTACAGTTAAATACATGTAACGCGCTGTAATACGTTGATAATGTGTTATAGTGAAAACACTTTCGCTTAAACATGCGTTGAATTTCACGAGTGGACTGTTTGTATTAAACGAGTATTAAATGCTTCCCATTGATAATCCATTATACATCACTTTTTCATTGGTTTCAGACTAAAATATGTACATTGTACTTCTAATTTCCCTTTTCCTTTTAAATATGTAATTTCATAACTTTGACTGGTCGTTATAATATTACTCTTCCATGTTGTTTTGACACGTCTTGATATTAGTAATGCTAAATCGGTTCAGGTTGTATATTTGTGTCTGTTACATATTGATAAGCACCTGTCCTAATAGATGATGTATTCTGTTTTCCACTGCACTCTTCTAGAAAGTATTTTCGTGACCGCGCATTACCTGTGTGTGTCCCAAGAGGAAGCAGAGGACACGAGAGAAGAGTGTGTCTCAGCCTCGTCCCACACTCACGCACTGATCTGATCAAATCATTCAATATTAAATGTGCATTTCCCACAGAAGTCTTCTGCAATGTTATGAACAAAAAATAAATACAAAATAAACACCGCACCCAAGATTGTCTTGAGTGCAGGCATGTCTTCACACATGCAAAAACGCAGTCATGAGTTACAATAAAAGTCATGCATATTTCATACTTATCTTAATGTCCACGGTTGAACGTCATATGTCCTACGAGCGGTAAAAACAAAAACAAAGGTAATCAAAAACAGCATCCTTTCCAAGCCCGGTACATTTCTGAGGCCTGGGACATTCACCGGCACGCGGTCCACAACGTCTCCCTTCGTCAACTGCTCTATGAAACATCTCTGAGCTGATTTTATTTCTCTTATTCATTCCTAAAAGTGTAGGATGGGAATCTCATTAGGCCAAATAAGCGTGCATCAACACTTTTTCCGCTGTCCATAAGCAAGAGGATCACTTAATAGATCATTAACCACCAATGCTGCTGACATCAGAGTTTTTCAGCATCTCGTCTCCATTAGAGAGAGAGAACGCAGCAGCGGAGAGTCTGAGAGAATCAGAGCGCGAGACTGTACGGGCCCGGTGCCGCGTGACGGGGCCCGGCAGTCCGACTCATCTGTGATCTCTGACGCGGTGTGATATCGGGCTTTTCAGGTTTGTATTAGTAGACATGGATACAACAATTAACAGTTGACGTGGAGATGCGATGCAGTGATATTTATTTGTGATATGGGTGAGTAAAATTCGCAAAATATTATATATTCATAATTCAAACACAATTATATACATACACATACTATATTAAATGTGAAGATTATTGGGTATTGGTAAGTGCCGCTTAAACAATATATACATGTATTTTGTGCACATTGCTGAATAAACTGACTGCGGTGATTGTGTCCGTCGTTTTAGCGGGATCGTTTCTGCAGCTATTTCTTTAAGTTAATTATAATCATATCTGATCAGAGACGTAATATTTAACGGCGAATCGTAAAATGCATTTTTGCATTAAGGGTCAAATAAAAATAGCCCCAAAGAAGGGAAGGAGAAAATGTTATTAACTGGAGAAAGAAATGTAGCCTATATTAAATAAGTGTTTGAAACAGGACTAAAAACAATAGTTATTTAGCAGCCTACTAATTACATCGGCCTTATACTTACAGAAATAGCCGATATTTAAGCAGTTTTATAAAATACTTAATGTGTTTGTGCATATGACTTGTGCCTAACACAACGCCTGTTAGAATAGATTTATGATCAAAACACTCGTTGATACACAATGCGTCTTTTACTCTAACACAACAGTTTTAGGTCTCAACTTTTCACAGTTCACAGTTATGCAAAATATTGATTTATTCTCACCATTCCTTACAGTTTGTTTACAGGTAAACGCGCTTATCTCATTGGCTAGACGCAGCACGAGAGGAGCGCCACATGAGGGCAGCGTTGGGTGACTTTTCCTGAATCTAGCTTCACCCGCAGCGCAGCTCCAGCCTTCACATCAGCTTGCGTGTTGAAAACACACGAGTCAATAAATATAGTAATAACACAAGCACCTGATGGGTCCCGGGCGTCCTCGTCCACGCAAAGCACCATCCTCATTAACACAATCTACAACGACGACTTTGAGTATCTCCATGAAGTTTTGCAATAGGCTATATATTTTAATAAATAGTCTATGCTAAGTAATAAAACATGTTTTCTAGTAAATGGCACAAACATGTACATGTTTGTTCAGTTGAGTAAATTTGACAGCAAATAAAGGCTACTATTATCAGGATTTATCGACAATTGTATTGAAGTAGGCTATTGCGTAAAACCTTGGTTGATGCAACAACCTGCTGCTGCATCCCAGAGTAGACTATGCTTTAAACTTGGTCTATACTTTGAATAAAACCCTTTCACAAAGTATATCAAGATTAGTTTTCATTTTAAACGCACACTGGAACTAGTGTATAGCATTAATGTGGTTTTAAATTCAAATAAAGATAAAAACTCTGGATGCAATAAATGGAGTGTAAGTTATTATTATTATATTTTTAAACGTGACGTTTTGAAAATATGCCCAGTTACAGTATGCTTGACTTTGCATGTAGTAAAGAACAAACGGCTTCTCGTTAGGCGCGCGCATATACAGTCAGTCAATACACGAAATGCCACTCTCTCTTTCTTCATCCCGTTAGCTGACGACATACAAACAACGATCATTATGCTAATTCTGACTGGTCGCCAGCCTCCTCTGACGTCACGCGCACGTAGACTATAACAGCGCAGAGGGCTCCAGCGTCCTGCTACAGTCTGAATACTCAGGAGTGAGTGCGACTGAACTCTCTGCGGTGCAGAGAAACACTGCACACATCCACCTCAACGCTGCTTCACTGGCTTAAGGACATATTTTGGAGTATCCGGGATCGGGACGGGAGCCCTTGTCCGGTACTCATTTTCGTCTTTTATTTATGCTTTGAGTTCAAGACGGGACGCGCGCTCGAGAGACTTGACTTTTTCCAGTCCTGTCCAAAGACTGCAGCTGTCGACGTCCAAAGACCGCTCTGCGCGTCCATATGAGGCAAATGTCTTTCGCAGTGCATTAGCCCAGAAAGTTTTTTTTAATTATTAGGCCTTTTATTATTTTGCTTTCTCCCGTTTGAACATTTAGAGCGACTTTGCATGCTCCAGCGCTCCAGCGCGTAGCGTTCGGAAACCCATCCAGAAAACTGCATGCACAAAGAGGGGGAAGAAAGGCAAAAGTCTGGTTTCGTGACGCTGGTGAACACTTTGCTGAAGAACAGGGACACGATGAGCGCCGATCTCGCCATGGGGCCTGAGCTGCCAACCAGCCCGCTGGCGTTGGAATATGTCAATGACTTTGATTTAATGAAATTCGAGGTGAAGAAAGAGGCCATGGCTGGGCTCGACCGTTCCAATATACGTCAGTGCAATCGCCTGCAGCCGCAGGGCTCCGTGTCCTCCACTCCGATCAGCACTCCGTGCAGCTCGGTGCCGTCCTCTCCGAGTTTCAGCCCCACGGAGCAGAAGAACCATCTGGAAGAGCTGTACTGGATGCCGAGTGGCGCGTATCCGCAGCAGATAGATCCGCAGACGCTGAGCCTGACGCCTGAAGACGCGGTGGAGGCTCTCATCGGAGCCACGGCGCACGGCCATCATCCGCCCCCTCATGTTCAGCAGCAATTGCAAGCAGGAGGCTACGAGGGATACAGGGGAGCGCATCACCACCTCGGCCATGCGCAACAACAGCAGCAGCAGCAGCAGCACCACCACCACCAACAACAACACCAACAATACGGCACGATCCCCCATCACCCCGATGACATGACAAGTCACCACCATCACCACCATCACCACCACAGTCAGGACCCCGACAGCCCCTCTCCTACCTCGCCTGGGTCCCACCAGCAGCTCCACCACCGTCACCACCACCACCACCTCGGCCAGCAGGGTCACCACGGCGCGGGGGGCGGCCTGAACGTGGAGGACCGCTTCTCCGACGATCAGCTGGTGTCCATGACCGTGCGCGAGCTCAACCGACACCTGCGGGGCTTCACCAAGGACGACGTGATCCGCCTGAAGCAGAAACGCCGGACCCTGAAGAACCGGGGCTACGCGCAGTCGTGCCGCTACAAACGCGTGCAGCAGAAGCACGTGCTAGAGAGCGAGAAGACGCAGCTCGTCAACCAGGTAGAGCAGCTCAAGCAAGAGATCAACCGGCTGGCCCGAGAGAGAGACGCCTACAAACTCAAGTGCGAGAAACTGAGCGGAGCGAACGGGTTCCGCGAGGCAGGATCCACCAGCGACAACCCGTCCTCTCCAGAGTTCTTCATGTGAGTGTGTGTTTCCTATGCCTGAGAGACTTTGCGCTCATTCAGCTAACAGCAGTACTCATATTAGAAGAATAATCCACAAGAAATAATAATCGCTTATGTAATCATCGCCACCGATCTTGGCAACTAAATGCGAAGAACATGTTTGAGTGTTTCTGTGAAATGTAGATTAGTTGCTTGTAGTAGGACTTTTACCCCTTTCGTAGAGATCTCACAACAAAAAGAAATGCGAAGAACTGGCTTTTTGTATGCAGGATAACTTCAGATAAAACCTTTCCATCGTCTGGTTTGTTCTCGGTTGTTCAGGGAAAAAAATGAAAAAAAAATGTTTGTGCTAAGCGGGGAGAGAAACTTTGGACTTTTTTTCCACTTGGCCAGAAAAGTTGAGAGCACCACAATATGCAAACCTCCCTTACTTTTCCCGTACACCGCGCCCGAGTGAGGCGACGGGGACTTTATGCAACATCTCATTGGTTTATTGCCTGCTTGGTTATATATAGATATATATATATTACAAAAAAAAAAAAACACAAAAACAAACACATAAATCTGCATTAAGATATTAATCCTGCATGCTGGACATGTATGGTAATAATTTCTATTTTATACAGTCTTTCTTTCTTTCTTTCTTTCTTTCTTTCTTTCTTTCTTTCTTTCTTTCTTTCTTTCTTTCTTTCTTTCTTTCTATGTATCATAAAGAGCATGTTTTTGGGGATATGAGACTGGCTCTCCGGTCGCTCTCTGTATGGGTTCATTTGGACTTGTAAATATATGCAACAGCAAACCTACAAACCGACACCGAAGAGCTGATTGTTTTTCTGGTTTGCTTCATGCTTTGGGAATGAATTTCCAGTGACGGGCATTTTGCAGGCGCATTTAAAGCAAGTAAAGTTAGTAAAAGAAGCGCACATTTGGGGGAAAGATCTTGGTATTGGCAGTTTTCATTTCGACGTTTTGATAGTTTCTTTGTTTTAGCAGAAACCGCCTTCGAGGAAGACACACCGCACACGCAACTTTAGTCATAGGTGAATTTAAAGCACGCATTTCATTTTAACTGGTGCTCATAGTCTCGCGTCTAGTTGTAGCAAGACACAAGAGAGAGAGAGAGAGAGAGTGTGTGTGTGTGTTTGTAGTTTTCTCTTTATTCATGCAGGCTGTTGCATAATCAATTGCTATTCTATAACATAAGCAATACTTATAGGTCGCATCTTTTTTGATGGGTAGGATTTCAACAATCGCTCACACTTTCATGGATTTTTTTTTAGATATATGAGCTGCCAGTTTTATAAACCAACATTTCAAAATGTAGTTATTATAATCCAGCTCGAGGGTGTAGGCTTCCTAAATCAGGGGTTTATGTATTATTGCCTAACATGAAAACTGCGCATGTATTTCAATGGAGAGTTTCAATGATCAATGTTAAATGTTTTCCTTTATTATTATTTTTCTGCCGGTCAGTAAAAAATAAGGGATTCAGGTTATGCATAATCTCAAAATGAAAAATTATATGTCTCATGTTATTATTCTGGTTTTTTGTGTTTTTTTTATTATTATGTCGAGATTCTGGTTCTGCTGGCCAGATGCATAGTTTTTATTTTAATGATTAAATTAACAAGCTGTCAGATCATATTGAATAAGCATGGTGCTTGCATCTAAGAAATATTGTTAAAAAGTCATGCATTTAACAATCTTTTGTGTTTATTACTGATTCAACTGTGTTGAAATCACCTGTAAACTGCAGCAGCGGGATGTTGTTTTGTTTATTAATTTCATGTATTATGAGGGGATCGATTTTCAAATCTGTTTATATAAATGGAAAAATAACAGAGTTCAATTCGGACTGTTCCATTCAGGCTGGTTTCTGTTTCGTTTTTGCTGTTTTTGGAAGAAATGATTTCCTATTTTGCTTATTAAAGTCAGTGAAATGGCATTTTATGCGTCAATTCCTGTGTTTGTCAAAGTTATGCAACGCTTCGGCTTAACTGTATGCCGCATTGTCATCACGCAGCACTGCAATCCAGTAATCAATTAATCATTAATCAACCTTTATTGAACATTTGTCAGAGGAACGATATTTCCGTGGGGTTGTCTGAGCGGGTGTCCTGCTCGCAGAAATGCGCTCCCGTTAATGAGGCTTAAACCGACGCTTAATTAAATAGAATTACATATAGGCCATTACTAGATAAGAGAAAAGGTGAAACAAATCTAAGACACGTCTTCTTTTTCAGAGGTTGAAACACTTTTTAACAGTTTATAGTGCGTTACTCAAACAGGCAATGCAATAAAAGGACGTTTTGGCCTATTTTTACATAATTTGAAAGAAAGAGAGAGAGAGAGGTCAAGCTAAAAGCAGAAGCTGTGCGAAGTCTCGCTCTCTCTTGAGTGTGTGTGTGTGTGTGTGTGTGTGTGTGCAGGCCTTCAGTTGTGCTGTGCCTGCAGAAACCCGGCGCGCACGTGTGCTCGGTAAAACGAGATCTTTGACCTTGCGCTCAAAGCCCAGACTGTGGGAACAGGACAATTAACCCTTCCGACACCCCATACAACAAACATTTTCATACTTCAAATGTATTTAATGACTAGTCTGATATTTGCTAATATAAAACTAGGCGCATTCGGTTTTAGGCCAGTGTGATAAAACGCGGAAAATTATAAACAGGTAAAAAGTAAATAGGTAATTATATGTATGATGACTATAGGCTACTCCATAGTGCATATGTCTTACCGAGATATTATTTTTAATCTATTTTAGTATGGGCACATGCCTTAAAATCCTAACGGTTAAAAAGCTATTGAATGTGTCCATCTTTTTGCCTATAAAAATAGATAGCGTTCAGTAATGTCTCTTAACTTGTATGTCAGTTGTATTAGATTGTTGCACAACTGCTATTACAAAATATGATGATATTGTAATTTTAGTTTAGGGGACAGAATCCACACAAATAGTTCTAATTTAAAACGGTTTTAAATCTGATGTTTACAAAACCACAGCAAGGATTTGTGTAATTGGACTTGTGACAGCAGTATAGCCCTAATGCTTAGCTTAATTACACAACACACAAATATATTGTTATTATTACCATATGGATATTAGAATATGTTTAATATGTATATACTCAATAAAAAAATCCTACAGAAAGTAGACATCCAGGTAGGCTCCATGTTAAAGCGGGTTCAGACATGGATGAACGTTTCGCTGTGAGTGCGATATCACACAGCTATGGTCTTTACAGTAAGCAAAGCCTGTTTTGAGAGCTCTGCCGCTCTTCTCCAGAGCATGAGAAGGACAAGAGAGAGTGTTATTAGGATTTCCTGATGGTTTTCAGTTTCTGGTGTCAGAACATTATCTGCCATGTGTCTGCACAATCTCAAGGGCAGGGCGAAAGCAGCGAGGCCTGAGCCAGACGCCTCCATGAGCCAAGAGCACAGCTCCCACAACAACACATTAAAGACCACATCAGTGCCCAATAACCCACTCAGAATAATAACAATCATAATAGCATTACTAACTATATGCATACAAGACATGCAGTGCAAATTATTTATGTGATCATTATTTTATTGTATTATGCTCATAATAGTTGCAATGATGTACGCTGTTATGGGAATATCAATTAAAATGTGCTGCAATTAGATTTCATCGTTGTAAATATTGACAGAGATAATTGTGCAATAAAAAAGCAACATGCATAGACCAAGCTTTTACATTCTCTTTAGGATTAAATGTTCAATTATTATGACATTTCAGTGTCAAAAGGAATAATAAATTACACTCACTGTTGCGTTTGTTCAATAAGCTCACAAATTGTTATTGATTCTAATCATTAGCATCTTCTGTACACTGTAGAGTGGAATAATATCTCTTGATTTTTTATATTCATCCCTCTGTCTTTTGAACAAAGATACTGTAGAGCAAAATAAGGAAGGACAAACAGTAAAAGTAAGTAGAAGGGTAACGAATGATAGAAGGTGAAACGCATTGACCGCAGTGCACCTGAAAGCCCTGAGACCTGATTGTTGGCATGACTTTCAAGTGCTTGTGTAGAACAGGTGTACACAGTGTGTACTACACATGCACATGCACAAACGCCTGTCACCGAAGACTGACGGAAACGCATGCATATCAACAATCATGCAATCAGATCATATACAGACAACAGATTTATACAGCATTAAAATAAAGAGAAAAACATACCTTCTTCCACCCTAACTCATAACAGCATACAATATCTGTCATAACATAACTACAGAGAAGACCTCACAAATCTACACAGGCAAAACCTCAGCTCACTCCTCAGAGGATCAGAGGAGATGTCTCTAATCGTCCTCTCGCCAAGGAGAAGCTGAAGCTTAACACTGAAGCATCAACGCTCACCACTTTAACTCTGGCTTGTATTTCAAATATTTATATATCAGTTTCCCTTCACAGGGTTATTATATGCCGTTCAGAAAGTCATATCAACTCCTGACAGTGTGGGTCACACTGAAATTTAGAACTCATACTATATATATACATATTTTCTATCAGAAAAAAAGTGACATATTTTAGGGTTTTGAACACATAGACCTCATTTCTAAAACCACTGATGTTTGACTATGTCAATGTTATAACAATGTTTAACATATTTGTGACAATGCAGCAGTTTGATGTGTTGAAATAAGAATAAAAAATAAAAATATTCCAAATAGAACATTCAGGTTAAGTCAATAATATGCTGTTTACATTGAAATTACATTGAAAGTCAATCATATGCTGTTCTGGTTTCAGTGCAGTGTAATTCTAATCTGAATTTCAGGAAGCAGAATTCAAACTGAATTCACATGACGGCTGTAAACATGTAATTGATAAAACGACTTGGACAACATAATTCAACTGTAGTTTCTTGGTATCTTACCACTTTCTGAACTTCTTGTTATCTCACCACTCATTCGTCATCTGCACTAGCTATAATATTTACCTTGGTAGCATGCATGCAGTACACTGCCTCTGATTTACAGACTTTACTGCACATTTAAAACGAGGCATTTAGAATATATATAAACCAATAAATATTGATATTTTTCAAGCTGTTTGCTAATTGCACTCTCAGGTTTGCATCTGGACAACTGAAAGAGCTGATCAATTGCAACATGAACATTGTGTTTTCACAATCAATCTACAGACAACCATCAAAGTGTAGAAAGTGACGTGTGCATACATTCGTGCTTCCAGTATGTAAAGCCACGACTCCAGCAGTTTTCCAGAGAAGGGAATTTTACAGGAAGACCAGACATTCATCACAGGAAAACACATTTCCCTCACTCAACCATTCCCGGAGAAAGTTCCTCTGGCATGAGCATGAGTGATGCCAAGCCTGGACATCCAGGTACAGTTTTTTATTTTTTTTATAGATTTTTCTTCACCTTGTCTTTCACACTAGGTTTTCATACTTGGTCACCTTTTTTTGTAATCAGAAAACACCACTTGAAGCTTTAATTCTGGCCTTCAGATGTAATTTCAGAAGTCAATGTTTTGATTATTGCATACAATTTATATTACAGTCATTCTGTATGTCATTTAAATTATAGCAGAGTGATGTGTTCTGCAGAAAAAAAGAAATTAGAGGAAACCGAGGGATGACTTTGGTCAGAATTCTCCTCTTTATTTTCCAGAAATAATAAGTACCAATTATTTCAGAGAGATATACTGTAACTCAAGACAGAGTGAATATACAGCTGTGCTGGATTCATTTATTGAATTTTCTTTGCAAAAGCCGTTGAAGCATGCAACTTGTGACCATTTAAACATCATTTATTTTGGGAGCCAGAGATTAAATTTAACAAGACCGTGTAAGTTTTAACCAACTGAACATTTAATTTAATAATAAAAAAATTGAACTAATGTACATTTCAATTTTTGAGTGCATGTTCCAGTATTTTATGAAATACATGATATACATGCTTTACATGTATGATACATTCTGATCAGATAAGCTGTAGAAGTTAATACTGAGTAACTTACAGTATAGACATTTCACTTCCAGAGATTTGTCTGTTTTTGTTCAACAATACAAATCGTTCCAAATGAAGTAAAACATGCTTCATTCTCTGAACAACACAAACTAGTGGTGATGTTTTTTTTCTTGGATATAGATATGTATTTTGAACAAATTAGTTGAGTGAACGAATCAATGATTAATTAACAGGTACACCTACAGGCGTAACAATGCTACTGAAGAAAGATCACTGAGGAAACCCACCATTGTTGTATAATAACAATAAATATTATTATGTATAAGGTATTTAAGATGAGTGTGTGTGTGTGTGTGTGTGTGTGTGTGTGTGTGTGTGTGTGTGTGTGTGTGTGTGCGTGCGTGCGTGTGTGCGTGTGTGTGTGTGATGCATTTAGCATTTTTAAACTAAAAAACTAATTGAAGTCCCCCTTAAGAACAATGTGCACTTCCTTACAATAATTAACATATTTAGATAAAGTGAATGCACAGGATGACGATTCATCAGCTAAAGTGCTACAAGGAAATACATAGAAACAGTGCCTATAATAGTGTCATGGCACAACATGTAGAATTATTCAAAGAGGCCAATCTGCTTGGCACAAGAGGCCCTAGCCAAACTTGTACACAATGTTTTTGATATTATTCCTGCATGGTTAAAGTCAGTGCTGGGTAGTAACTGATTAGTCTACAGGTAATCTGGGTTACATAATCATATTCCAAAAATTAAGCACCCTAATTAAAGTACATTCTTTAACACACACATATTTCACACTTTGAATACTTTGGGAATGTAATGTTACTGTTGTTTTCATGTTTATTAATGTTTGTTCATGCTATGCAGGAATTCCCAAACGTTTTTGTCAGACAAACCCTTAGAATAAAATATTTACATTAAATATCTCTGAGGAAGTTAATATTTTAATAATTTAACAACACATTCACACATTTACAGTTCCCGGTTAATAGTCACATGGACAAGCATATACAATACTTATATTTATCGTAGTCAAGTGTTTACATTATTTTTTATCATATATTTCTTAAGATTTAATTAATTCGCTTTTTATAAATGTACTATTCACTATTTATCAACTCACTAAAGTAATTTGTAATTTTTTATGCTATATGTATATATATATATATATATATATATATATATATACACATATATATACACTATTTAATTATATATTATATAGTGTTTATATATATATACACTCACCGGCCACTTTATTAAGTACACCTGTTCAATTGCGTGTTAACACAATTTGCTAATCAGCCAATCACATGGCAGCAACTCAATGCATTTAGTCATCTAGATGTGGTGAAGACGACTTGCTGAAGTTCAAACCGAGCATCAGAACGGGGAAGAAAGGGGATTTAAGTGACTTTGAACGTTGAATGGTTGTTGGTGCAGACGGGCTGGTCTGAGTATTTCATAAACTGCTGATCTACTGGGATTTTCACACACAACCATCTCTAGGGTTTACAGAGAATGGTCAGAAAAAGAGACAATATCCAGTGAGATGATAGAAAGGCAACAGTAACTCAAATAACCACTCGTTACAACCAAGGTATGCAAAATGCCATCTCTGAATGCACAACACGTCGAACCCTGAAGCAGATACAGCAGCAGAAGACCACACCGGGTGCCGCTCCTGTCAGCTAAGAACAGTAAACGGAGGATACAATTCACACAGGATCACCAAAGTTGGACAATATAAGATTGGAAATACGTTGCCTGGTCTGATGAGTCTGGACTTTCTGCTGCGACATTCAGATGATAGGGTCAGAATTTGGCGTAAAGAACATGAAAGCATGGATCATCCTGCCTTGTCTCAACGGTTCAGGCTGGTGGTGATGGTGTAATGGTGTGAGGGATATTTTCTTGGCACACTTTGGGCCCTTAGTACCAATTGAGCATCGTTTAAATGCCACAGCCTACCTGAGTATTGTTGCTGACCATGTCCATCTCTTTATGACTAGTGTCCCCATCTTCTGATGTACTTCCAGCAGGATAATGCACCGTGTCACAAAGCTCAAATCATCTCAGACTGGTTTCTTGAACATGACAATGAGTTCATTTTACTCAAATGACCTCCACAGTCACCAGATCTCAATCCAATAAAGCACCTTTGGGATTTCACGAGTTCACACTTACATATAATAAATAGAAAATATATTGTGTGCGTATTTGGCGTGCTGTCCGAGGGGAGGGCTTCGAGCTCGGCACTTTGGCCCGAACCCAGAGTAAGCCTCCCGTAGGGTTAGGACAGAAATAGTTGTAGGGGTGGCGGAGGGATGCTGGAAAACTGTCAATGAACAGAGGTGAGTCTGCTGTGTATATATATATATACACCTCTTGCCTTGTTAACTGGATTGATTACTGATTGTGCTCCCCTTGTGTTAATTAGGTTAATTATCTGAACGTGCTCCTCCTGAACTTTGTTAATAAAACATCATGTTGTGGAACGGGAGATTCACATCATGGTTGCGCAGCCGACAAATCTGCAGTAACTGCGTGATGCTATATGTATATATATAATATTTTTTATATCTGTTTGATTTTTTTATTTCAGTATGGTGAAAAAGTAATCAGAATACATTACCTAAAATAAGTAACCCATATTGTCCAGGTTTCATCATGTAATCTGCTATGACCATTAACAAACTATAATTTGTAAGTAATCTACACAGATCTGGTTAAAGTTCTTCCAAACAAACTGATGGTCATCTTAACTTAAGCAGAGTAGAGTGCTCTTATGATCACGGATGTCTGTGTGAACAATAATCTTATCTGAGTCATGTACTGAGCTAACCCTCAATATTCTGGCTGCCTCGTGTGTTCAGTAGCCAGGGCAAGTGGGATTGACCTGAATCGGTTAACAGCCATCAGCTTTCAAGATCAGAACATATTAGTAATTGTGACATGGTGAATTTTAAAATCCTGACAAAGTTTACTTATGTTCTTATATCATTGTAGGGAGCAACACAATGTACTTTGGGAATGCTTTATCCTGCTGTGTAACGTGATGTAACAGCACCAACTGGTCAATCAGTTCTGTCTCTAGGTGATGTATTGGGCTTGTGTTGAGTAGTTGTGGATCATGCTCTTGCATGAAAAGAACAATTGACACAATTCTCCAATTTGGAATTGGGCAAATGGGAAAATAAAGTGAACACAGGCTACAATTTGTATGTTCTGAAATTAATTTTGCATAAATATCTTGTGTATCATAACTGTGTAACATCAACCATTCGCAGCTAATTTGGCACAGTAAGCAGAGTTTAACTTTATGCAAATGAGTCCTCCTGATGCTGTAGTTTAGAAGAAACGCAGACTAGAAACCAACAACACAGCAGCTTCAAACTGAGCTTTTGTCCAAACCAACCACAAGTGTGATATGTGAAGTGATAAAAAGACTAAAGGAGTGGTCTCAATAGCAAAATCTTGGCAAACATTTGAGAACATTTCAGGACAAAACATCCATTGTCTGTTTTCAATAGTGTAGCGACGAATTAAGCAGAGCTCACAGAGAAGTTGCTTTAAAACTTATAATCTTCTGTTCGTTAGCGTTGGTCAACCCATTGCGAAGTCCACATCACACACAATTCCCGATTAAACATTAGGTTTGTGCTCATAAACTGTGTTTGAGTATTTCAGCTCCAGTGAGGACGGACACATTACTTGACACTTAAAACTTGTCATGTTGAAGAAACAATCTACCATGCTGCTGTTTCTTATTGTACTATAAATGAAGAAGAAGAAGAACCTAGAAACCTAAACCCTACTGAACTCCTTTAGGATGAAAGATTTGAACTAAACATCTTCTGAAGTGGAATCTGAACAAACGAACCAAACAGTATATTACAATATAGTATAATATAGTTTAAATCACATTTTGAACTATGTTATAATCCAGAATTTGTTTTAAAGTGTGATACTATTTCACAGTATTTCTATTTTTACTGTATTTCTGATCAAATTAATGCTGCATTGGTGAGCAGAAGCCCCTCCAAATATTACAACTTTTTAATGGTAGTATATAGTATATATAATTTATATATTTATTAATATTGTTTGTATTATTTTATTTTTTGTTATAGGGAATAATATAATTATTCACTATAACTATTCATAGACTTATTCGCTTTGTAATGATCAAAAAGTATTAAAATAATGTATTATTTGTTGAGAACCAGCTGTGATGAGATATTTTATCTGAGGAACAGGCTTATTGTCTTACACAACTGTTCTTCTCAAGCACATTTATCTCATTTTTAGTGGCGTTTAGATACACTTACTGGAAGTCAAAACAAAAAACACTGATGAAAAGCATGATTTTGTTGCAGGGCAGAATCCTTGAACTGCTTCTGAGTTGGTTGTGCTCTTGCTGTTAGGAGGTCTGATAAAGAGATGCATCTGGAGGAGTTAAAGCAGGGACAATGTAGCATACTCTCTCTCCCAGTGTCTCTCCCAGCTCCTCTCCCAGCTCTCCTGGGAGCAGGAAAGGAAGGAATAGACTCAAGAAAAAGTGTGTCTGGCAGAGACCAGCAGAGATCTAATCAAACAGCGCTGGGTTAGCGCAAAACCCGTGGGTAAAAATATCCACCTATTTATACGCAGTCAGGAAGGGCGCCCTTCTCCGAGTTTGCAGATCCTGAGCCCCGATCCTGGAGTACAGACGTGTTCAAGTGAACGTTTCGGTTACGCCACGGAGAGCTGGAGCATGTCAGAGTCCTTTAATAATAGGATGTCATGCTCTCAAACCTCATGCTCTGCTGAGACGGACTTCCTCATTCTTTGTGAGCCCAGAAACGTTTATGTTTTACATGTGAAAAAAATTGCAATCATTAAATGAACTCAGTGAACTCAAATTATTTGAACATGTTTTCTAGGCTAATCAAAAGCTAATTTGCAGATGTAATTGAAGCTTTAAAGTCTTTTGCATAATAAAGAAGTTATGGATTTTACAGTAAGGTGTGGTGAAGGATAATATCAATGTTTCTGCTTAGGAAAATTCAGAAGAACAAAGAACAGTAGAATAAAAGTAGCAAGTATCACTTGCTTTCAACTCGAGTGAAACGTGTTCAATTTATAGATATAAAATCACAAACTTTACTCAGTTGCTGGTCCCCATTGACTCCCGTTATATGAAATAAATACATATAAACATTATGAAAGTCAATGGGACCATCAACTCTTTGCTTACAACCACATTCTTCAAAATATATATTTTGTTGTGTTTAACAGAAGAAAGAAACTCATACACTTTTGGAACAACTTGTGGGGGAGTAAATGATGACAGCATTTTCAGTTTTTGGTTGAATCTCTTTGAGTCTTAATCTGAAGTATATGTCTTAAATGTTTATTCAGCTTCAATGAACAGTAGTATATAAGACTATAAGAAGTGTCTTAATTTCTACATTTGCTCAACTGATGTAACAAACGTGTTCATACATTGTGTTAAATGTGTCATTTTAGTTGGTCTTCAGGTTTCCACAGTGTACTCAAACTGCATTATCTGAGCAAGCAATGAGGGTCATGAACCTGTTTGATAAACACATACAGTATCTCAACACATGAACCGGCAGAGAGCTGAGTATGTTTCTGTTCTGTGCATATGTGTTCTATCCCCAGTCACAGAGACGAACAGGGAAATATCTGTGGCAGAACTGTGGTCAGAGAGAAAGAGTGGGGGAACGGAGAGGAGTTTGGAGGGAGGAGAGCATCCCTGTTTTATAATGAAGGCGTGTTTTAATATGTATCCATATTCTTGTTTAAACGGCAGTCTCTGGATTTTCTATTTACGGCATGTTACTAGTATTCAGCATGTTCAGATGTCTAATATATATAATTTTTTATGTATTTATTTATGTAGTAAATAATCATAAAATATCACAGTTTTTAAACTGATATATACATAAAGATAAGACAGGGAAAACTTTCTAGACTAATGGACATGCTCCCAAACACACACTTATATCATCCACACTCACAGCGGAGCTGTTGCAGATGAGATGGCGTGTGTAATGACACACTGGTGGGAATCTGCCGTTGCATGTTAATTCTTCCTTCACGCTTGCCTTGACGAAGACAGAGACTCTAATTGAAGCTAAACAAACTGCTGACCCAGAGCACAGCTCAAGGTCCTATACACACACACACACACACAAAACCCACAAGCACATGCACACACAGATACACACATGCACCATCATGCCTTTGTATTACTGTACATTCCTCTGTACAGTAAGCATGTCACCATGCAATAAACGCAACATATAGATGTACATTCACATAAGAAGACGCAGGACCGCAGGCTGCATGACACAGTTTAAGAGAGAGTGTCCTATGCTCTTTTCTATGATTGTACTATGAACATCTGCACATGTGCATGCAATGCATGTACTCACATCATGCTTCAGCCTGTACACACATATTCTGGTATATGCATGTCACCATGCAAACAGTTGCAGTTGCAGATAAACTTATAGTTATTTTATGTTAGTTAATGCATGCACATGCATGCATCATAGATGGACCAGTCTGAACAAACATATTTTTGCATATGCATGTTGCTTTGTAAGCACTTTACCATACAAACACGGTGACACATAAATGTGCATCAACAAATGCAGCAGACCTGCAGTAGTAGTTACTGACTAGGTGACACAATTGTAGAGAGATTGAACTCAATACATGCGCATACATACAAACTTGAACACACACACAACACAAACACACCAGGCTGTACATGCAATTTCTAGTATATGCATGATCATTTGTCACCATGCAAATACAGTGACTCATAAGTGTACATGCACAAAAACATAAAGTGTTGATTTCACCATGAATAATATGCACAGCACCTAATACATTACATACACACATGCACCTCTACACACATCTTCTGGCATATGCATTCTTCAAAATTAGCATACCACCTTTCAACCGCAAGTATACATAATTAACAATGCAAAAATACAAATGCAGGCCTATATGACCTCTGCATAGCTGATGTATTCGATTTTAACCCTAAAGCATTCACACACATGCATGCAGCTTTTCTTGCACATACACACATGCAACAGCCTGTATGCATATACTCTGAATATGCCTTCTCTACATTAGCATTTCACCAATCAAATGCAATGATGCATAAATGTGCATGCAAAAATGTAAATGTAGGTCTGCAGGACCACTTCATAGTCGCTTTATTTGATTTTGCCACCAATGCATGCACACACACACACACGCATGTAGTCTCTTGCACATAAACATACAAACCTGCCTGAACATGCATTTTAACATAAGCATGCTTCTCTGTTGGTATGCCACTTAACACAGTGACACATGAATGCAAGCTCAAATGCAGGTGCATATATAAATGTTTGCATTTTCAACAAATGTATGCAGTTATTGAAGCATGTCACCATGCAAATATATCACATGCACAAATGCAGATTTAAGTCTACAACACCTCTGCATGGGTGATACAGTTGTAGAGAGATTGTCATAAATGTCATCTGTAATGCCATCACTAATCCATGCATACACATGCATGCAGTTGCTTGTTAGTATGCCGCTTTAAGCAGTGAGACATGCAAAAATGCAGATGCAGGCCTAACTGCACTTCTGCATAGGTGGCACAGTAGTATTGTAAGTCGCTTTGGATAAAAGTGTCTGCTAAATGACTAAATGTAATGTAAATGTAGTAGAGCGGGTGTCATAGAATATGTCGTTATTTGCACCACTAATACATGCACACATGCATGCAGCTGCTTCAGAATACATACACCAGCCAAAACAAGCATATGGCTGCATAACCATGCTCCATTTATAAACATTTTACTACACACTGCAGTGAAGCAGTGAAATATGTATACATGTAAATGCTTGCATTTTCTAACATATGCATGTCACCTTGCAAAAATAGTGACTTAAAAGTGTGCATGCACAAATGCAGATGCAGGCCTGCAAAAATGATATCTTTAATTTCACCACTAATCCATGCACACATGCATGCAGCCGCTTCAACATAAATGCACCAGCCTGAATAAGCATATGACTGCATATGCATGCTTCTTTCAAAGCATTTTACTACACAAATGCAGTGACTAAGCATGCATGTAAATGCTTGGATTTTCTGACACATGCATGTCCCCTTGCAAAAAATATTATCTCAAAAGCGTGCATGCACAAATGCAGATGCATGCAGGCTTGCAGAACCACTGACTGTGATACAGTTGCATAGATAATGTAGATAATGCACACATCCGCACACATGCAAACATATGCATACATGCGTGCACCAGGCTGCACATGCATATTCCTCTGTAGCCACAATGTTTACATGCACATACACAGATCCAGACATTACAAACTGTTCAAGAGAATGTCATAGTTGGATCCTTTGATATCCAAGATAATTTTTAGTGCTTGAATCGCCCGTTCCAGAGCATCTACAAGAAACACAAGGACGCCTTTGTGTCATCTGCACTGTGAATCCCTGCTGCGGCCCACAGATTATTTCACCGTGCTACACTTTAGGAAGGGCAAGTGCATGCAAGCTTGTGCTGATCGCATGCCAGAGGCGGGAGGGAGGGAGTGCACACACGTTTAGCTCTCCTTCTCTCTCTTTCTCTCTCTCCTTGGAGAGTTGAAGCTCTTTGAAGGTGATCTGAGGTAGCATCGTCTTTGTGGCTTACTGCTCCCCTACCCTCTCCACCCGGGCCTCCAGGGGTCTGAACCTAATGCAGAGCCGGCTCCAAATCCAGGCCCAGGCTTCTCCCAGAAGCCCCAGGCCTCAGAATGGCAGAGAGACATGTTTCTGCTGTAACTGAAGATACAGATGCAGGAAGAACAAGAAGCTATTACAGCGAATGTGTCTGGGAAATTAAAAGATCCGATTTTAATAGCATGTCAAAAGCTTGTGCATGTGTGCAGGACACTTTGCCTGAACAAAGTTTTTATGGGTTAAGTGAACAAGATTGAACATGACAAAAGTAGTCAGAGAGGGAATTATTTTGTGTGACTCATATTCTTACACTAGCCATCGTGTCTCCGACTTTCAAAAATACTTAATTTAAAGTAATAGTTTAGAAATCAAACTTCGCTCTATATTTACTCACTTTTATGCTATTCCAAACCCACATATGACTACATTTGTGTATTGATGTTAAACACGGTGTGGTGTGTCTTTTGAGTTTTGAGTGGAACGAGAGTTTCAGTGGAGGGTTTCAAAAGACCTGTGCTATATTGTTTTTATTTTTTTAGCTCAACAGCACCATCATGAAACAAAACACCCTTTCTGTTTCTGCACACTGTGGATGAGAGAAAGTCATATGGGTGTGGAACAACATAGGGTTGAGCAAATGATGGCAGGATTTAAGTTTTTCCCCCAACTATCCCTTTAAGTAAAATTCAGGCTGAACTTCAGACTCACATATCTATTTCAGATGCACAGTTAAAAGTCATTTAACTAAGCTGTTAGTGATCTCCTCTTTAAAGAAAATAAAAACATCTGTCTGAACATCTGTCAGTGTTATATTGCACTCAGTATTTTGCTATCAAGACAGTAAAGCTTGATCTTAATGGCCCGGTAATGACAACATGTTCATTGCAGTATAAGCGAGATCAGACTGCGGGGTGTTAGTAAACTTTTACTCCATGATTATGGGCCAAATCTTTACTCTCTTCAACACCTGCATCCCATGGCTTCTCTTCCTCTCTCTCTAATGTTTATTCTTCTCCCATCTTTCTACTTCTCATTCGGTTTTTCCTTTCCATTACCCCCATATTTCTCGGTTCTTCCCCTCCGGGTGCATCTCTGCTCAATAACCCGTCTGACCGGTTCCCAGTCTGACGCATGCACATGCTGCACACATTCACACAAATCATGCACACGGCTGCCTACAGGATCCAGAGAAAACAGAAATTAAATAAATAAAGAGAGATAAAGAGAATATGGCTTGCTCAGTTAGGGACACTTCACTTGCAGCACAATCATCGACTTGATTGCACAGATATTATTTAAGCTGGACAATGCCATTACTAAATTCAATAATGAAATGCATTCAGCAGATAATTGAGTGTTAAATCCTGTCATTTTACATTGACAAAATTTGCCTATTTTGATATTGTGCAGTGCTTTGTTACAATTTGTATTGTTAAAGGCGCTATATAAATAAAGGTGACTTGACTTGACTTGACTAGATACTGTTTTCACCAAATAAAATAGCAATACACACAATAGAGCACCTTATTAACGGTATAGACACTGTTTGGAATAAGTGTAAATAATAAGTGTTATTATAATCCAGAGTTTGTGGAAATGACTTTCACCATTAAATCTATCTTTTTGCACCCAGATATTTGAAGCCATTTACATAAACAGAAAGAGAAATACATGCATAAATACATTACAATACGCACTTGATATAGTCTACATAAACAATGTGTTTATTTGCACTCATAAATAAAGACCATTTACTATTTACAACACTGTTAAAATAACTGTTTTTGTTTGTAATATGTTTTATGTAAATTACTCCTGTGATGTACAAGATGAAATCAATGTAACATGCTGATTTATTTACTATTCTTTATTCAACATGATTATCAATGCGCTGCTTTGTGTGAACAAGACATTTCGTTTCGGGATTCTCTGATTAATAGAAAAATCTAAAGACTATTTTATATATATATATATATATATTACTGTCACTTTTGAGCAATATAAAATCATGAAAAATTTAATTATGAATGTATTTAAACATATATGAATGAACAAATGAGCAGAGATTAATTTTGGTAAACACAATTGAACATGTTATTTTGCTAGACTTTGTTTAAGGGATTCAATTTACTGTTTTGTTAAACAAACGCACTGCATTCTGTCTCCTTCCCTCCATGGAGAGAACTCTTTATTGCTCCAGTTATCTTGTATCAGAAGTCACCTCTTGTTTCATTCCTTTGATCTCTCTCTTTCTCTGTCCATCTGTATATGTATCAATTATTAGCTGAGGTCTTCCCTGGGGATTTCAACTGCTAAACTCTATATTCATGACCCATCACTTGTGGGATTAGCATAGATCGGCTTTGGATGCAGATGGAAACCTGCCGCAGACACACATGATCACTGACACACTGCATGTGCTCTTCAGGCATGTGTGCACACGTGATCATCTTCACATGCAGGCTGATCAACACTAGTTCAGGTCTTTAACTAGTGTTCACTTGGTTATTAGTTCAACTAGTTTGCATTTAGTGGTGAAAGTTGTCTTGAAGGACCGTAATTCAAGCATCCTTAAACGTGTTAACTGAAAGCATAAAATAAAATGAAATTAAAATATGAAAAAAATAAACAGAATAAAAAATGTTGCCTTGGCAAATAGCTGAAATAAGTTTAAGTACTAAAAATGACTTCCTGAAATAAAACTACACTGTAAATAAATAATAAATCAATAGATTTGATCTGTATTTTGTGTTTTGCATGTGTTTTGTCTTTGGGTTAATGGAAATGTTCATACAATTAATTAATGATGTCCTGGCAGAAAATTATCAGTGCATTTTGCAGAGTATTCATAGTGTAAAACTCATAAAAAAACACACAAAATAAAAAACATGTTTCATTTGAATGGACAAATCAAATGATATAACTAAATATAAAGCTAAATCAAAATATTAATGCTGTATAATAGTGCATGAATAATACTAAAATCACACTGTTGTACATACAGTCAAAACATTATAATTATATAAAACACTATATTATTATTATTATTATTATTATTAATACAGTTTTTCTCGATTGCTAACACACTATAATTGATTCATTTGACACAATTTTCCAAACCATTCATACAGTTCTTGAAACAAAGACACATTTATCAAAACTGTTAACACATTTCACCTGTATGCACACACGCTCCAATTAACTCAGTGTTTTCTGCTAAACTCTACACAAACACGGCATCATCTTACACCATGTTCTCATTCAGAAATCACAAACACACAATATAACTACCTCAAGCATCACAAAATAAACTCAAATAGCTCAGAGTCATCCATCTGTGAACATTCAGAAGTAAATCTGAAGACACACAGATCAGGATCTCAGGATGATATGAACAGGAGCACAAGTGATTATGTGTTTTAGAAAATTAATCCTGATAGTGGGAGACAAAGAGGAAGAGGAGGAGACGAGAAAAATGAAGGGGATGAGGTCAAGGGTAATCTGTTGCTGATGAAATATAAAGCATTATAGTTGATCATGTTCTTGTGCATGGACTGAGCATGAGGAAAGCTGCATACAGGCTCATCTACAGGGTTTTACATTACGTATACATTATAATTACAGTACATAGTATCAGTATTTCAGATGAGAGGACTTGTACTGTAAATACTGTACCACACTCCCTCAGACTCATAACTGTTGAATTGATTTGTAGCCAAGTACTTCTTACATGTATCTGTGCAGAACTGAGAGTCGACTGTCTAGAGGAGGAAAGATCTTTCATCAGAAGACCAAAAACTGCTATTGTATAACAAATAAGGATATTATAAATATCAGAGGATGGCAGAAGATGCATGATTTATGTATTTATTGCTGTACAGTAACTGACAGTATATTACAGTGTGTGTTTACTGTATATTCTGTTGTCTGGTCTTTGTACTTTTTCTCTTCGAGTGCTATTCATCTCCTGTAAGATAACTTTACAGTAATGAAAAAAACATTTTCTTAAAGTTTATTGGTGAATTTTACTGTATCTGCACCGCTGTATTTATGCCGCAGACTGTAACAGTCATAGAATAGCAAGATGTCTCCTGTTTCCCAAAAGCATGTGTTTGTATCAGTGTTTTGAGCTGATCTCACTTGTGTTCTCTAGACAGAGACGGATTCTGAGTATCTGACAGCTTTGTGTGTCATCTGAGGCCAAAGATTAGATTCTGACAAAAGAGAATGTGTTTTTGACTGAAATGTTTGACTTTGACCTGGAAGTCTGAACCTTGCACAAGTTGGTGTGTGGTTTTGAGATTGTGTTTATAGTTGTGAGAAAATGGTGAATTGTTTCATGAATTGTGTTTTAGCAATCGAGAAAAACTGTAATGCATCCTGCAAATAGTCTGATATTTAGAAGAAGTAACTTTCTTTCTGTGGTATTGCACATTCCAGAGAGTTGAATGTGAGTAAGCGTGACTAAGTGGAGCGCTGGTAATGATATGAGCAGTAAATCACGGGGACACTGCTTCCTGAAAACGCAGGTCAGGCGAGCGGTGTTTGTGCTCAGTGTGCTCTACAGCAGCTGATACTCCAGGTTTAGTTTGACGTTGTAAGGCTTCATGGTATGCGCTCTGCTGAAAGGACGTCCCACCTCTCGATCTCAGGCATGTGGCCAGAAACACACTTCATCTCAATTCCAAATCTCAGCCCTGACTTTGACCTCTCTGCACAAAACCAGTTACAGGATGATCTCTCTCTCTCTCTCTCTCTCTCTCTCTCGTCTTAGTGCTTCTAACTTCATTCTCTGGACCATCTTCCTTATTACACTTCATTCTTCCACTTATTCCAACATTATTCTCTAAAATGTCCTTTTCTTTCTTTGTGTGTGTGTGTATGTGTGTGTGGGCATGTTTGTGTGGTTTATGAGGACACAAATTTGTATAATGACATGGGTATGACAGGTATTACAAGGAGAAGGTGATTTATGAGGACATTTTCAGTGTCCCCATAATTTAAAACGCTTATAAATCATACAGAGTGAGTTTTTGAGGGAAAATAGAAATGCACCTGCCTCCTGTGAGGGCTAAGTTTAGGTGTAGGGTAGGTGTAGGGCAATAGCACATACAGTTTGTACAGTATAAAAACCATTACGCCTATGGAGAGTCCCCGTAAACCATAAAAAACAACATGTGTGTGTGTGTGTGTGTGTGTGAAATAATTTCCAAAGCAAAATGTCTAAAAAAAAAAAAACATACACAAGAATTTGAGAATTTGAGATTAGAGAACTATCGATGTGTATGGGACATTATTAATTGAAAAATTCAACTAGTGTGAAAAGTGTGTTTAAGAAAGTGTATTATCTACATCTGGCCATAGTTGAAGGAACAACCTCATCCTCTTATTTATTTTTTATTCCATCCTCTCGTTTTCACTGGTGCTTTTCAGGCACGATCTGGAAGTGTGGTGATCTGGTTGTTGTTTCAGGTTTGTTGTGGTGATGGGACAGAGACACACTAAATGAACAATAAGAGAAAGAGAGAGCAGGAGAATAAAAGGGAAAGAGAGAATGCACATCCTCACAGCATCCTGTTTCCTGTTCGGCCTTTATGGGACTTCCTGCTTCATTGTCAACAGAAAATCTCACCTTTTATAGCGAGAGAGAGAGAGAGAGAGAGAGAGAGAGAGAGAGAGAGAGAGAGAGAGAGAGAGAGAGAGAGAGAGAGAGAGAGAGAGAGAGAGAGAGAGAGAGAGAGAGAGAGAGAGAGAGAGAGAGAGAGAGAGAGAGAGAGAGAGAGAGAGAGAGATTGGAAAAGTTAAAGAGAGGGAGGGGAAAAAATGTCATGCACTTTATCAATTAAATAATCACTTTCATCAATTTATATATATATATGTTTCAATCTGTCCATGTTGAATTAATCAAAGCAAGTTATATTAAAATTACAACAGATATTTGAAAAATGATTCATTACATCGCACTCAGTTAACAAGAGGTTAAAAATCAGACCCCTCTTTCTCAATTACTAACGGTAACATCATAAAAAAAGCATTTTCTACAAAACCACACCATGTTTAGACCGCAGGGTTTTGGCAATATAGTCTATGAATGACATGTTCCATAGTTCCAGAATTAATTCCCATTATATGGAAAGAGTTGTCAGTGCAATCTTTAAACTTTCTCTGTTGTGTTTTATGAAAAAAAAGTCATACAGCTTTAAAAGGACAAGAGGGTGAAAAAATAATGATGAGAGTTTTCTGTTTTGTTAACTGCCTTTTAAAAGTGACATATATTACTAAAAATATTTAGATCTAGTACAATATAATGCTTTGCAGGCATTTTTATTGATGAAGAGAGAGATGTAAAGGTAAAGGAGTGAAGTGAGGAGCACTGGCAGGAGAGAGCTGGTCTCTGAGGATCCCTGGCCAGATGTTTCCACACTCAGCTCTTCCGCTTGATCATTCCCAGCACTTCCTCTTCAACAGAGAAGGAGAAATGAAAGGAAAAGCCAGAGCGAGAGTGCGCACATTACCCTCCATACAAAAACTCTCACTCTGGTTCAGTGGGCAATGAAAACACGTCAGACTGGCCGGCCCCTCCTCACACACACACACACACACACACACACACACACACACACACACACACACACACACACACACACACACACACACACACACACACACACATGTTGGTTTTTATGGTTTACGGGGACTCTCCATAGGCGTAATGGTTTTTATACTGTACAAGCTGTATGTGCTATTGCCCTACACCTACCCTACACCTAAACTTAGCCCTCACAGGAGATGGTGCATTTCTACTTTCCCTCAAAAAAACTCACTCTGTATGATTTATAAGCGTTTTAAATTATGGGGACACTGAAAATGTCCTCATAAATCACCTTCTCCTTGTAATACCTATGTTATACCCATGTCATTATACAAATTTGTGTCCTCATAAACCATATAAACATGCACACACACACACACACACACACACACACACACACACACACACACACAAACGCACTTTTTTCTAGGTCAATGTAATTTCTACAATCTCCTCCAACATTAAAATGACTCTGTCTGTTCAGTAATGACACCCTCCACCTTGTCCATCTGTCTCCTCGATGACACGCGTCAGCATAATGGTGTCATCATACCAGTAACACCACTTTATCCCTCAAATACTTAATGCACTTAATTCATTCTATTTGTAATATATTGCAAATATTGGGTGTGAATTGTAAAATAAAGTTAATTCAAAAATATGTAATTAAAATAAATAAAAGTTATTAAAAACTTAGGTTTTACTTCAATTTGATGGTCCCTTTAACACATTCTATGGACTATGAGTAATGTTGTACCTACATTTCTACTAACTCTTATTAGAGTGTTAGTAGTGTATTAGTAGACTCGTAGGGTTAGATTAAGTTGACATGTTCTTGCAAAGTTACTTATAGTCAGTAGATTGTCTGTTGGGAGACCATCACAATAAAGAGTTAGCAGATATGAAGCAGAAAGTCTACTAATGCTCTAATGA
This sequence comes from Gymnocypris eckloni scoliostomus, assembly GCA_027564155.1. Taxonomy (NCBI): domain Eukaryota; kingdom Metazoa; phylum Chordata; class Actinopteri; order Cypriniformes; family Cyprinidae; genus Gymnocypris; species Gymnocypris eckloni. The sequence continues at coordinate 68,024,610 of CM050412.1, read as the reverse complement.
GAGTTTGATGACATGTAGTTGCAACATTACTTAGTGTCAACAGAATGTTCAAAAGAGACCATCAAAATGAAGTGTTACCAAAAACGTAGCCTATAATTTTGTTTCTCTATTTAACAACATTAACTTACAATAGCCGAGTGAAAAACATCTTCCCTCAGGTATTTGTATTTGCTGATAAACACAACAGCAGTTAGCAGTTACAGAATAGTGCTGTACAAATAAATTAAAACCAGTAAAAAGGTCAGTATCATCAAATGTTTCTAAAATGTTTACATTCCAATGCAGATCGATGGCAACAGCCATTTTATGAATGGTTTGTGGCTTGGTCTTGGTGACTTAGGAGTCCTCTTCACTACTACTAACGTTTCACAGATTTAGGAGCTAGTTTAGAATATCATATTTTAATACATCTTACAGTTTTTCTCAATTGTTTACACACATTTCTGAAAGCATGCCTCATACTCTCAGAACTCTACACACAAATCCAAAAAAACACACACAATGGGCAAAACCCCTCAATTTTCCTGCAAAATGAAACTTTACATTCAAAACAATGTTATTTCTTCTCAAAATGGGATTTTGTTTTCAAATGACACACACAAACCATCATATGTATAGACATTTATAAGAACCAGCTGGACACTGATGTGCTCAATGTAAAACACTATAATGAATGTAAAACACTTCTTCTCCATTCATCATAATGACTTAGGCCTTTTTTTGGTTCAGTGTTACACTTACTACAGACAGTACAAACATAAGTGTGTTGTAAAATATTTGAGAATATTGTTTTTATACTCAGAACACACAAATATACGGTACAATTTTATTTTATTTTTCCCGCAAAAACAATGTACACAGTGTACATCCCATTCCCAACCAACACAAAGTTGCACATACACTACATACAAAACAACAGAAGAATTTACTGTATACAGTGTTGAGAGTATGCATCAATTGTGGGACTCACTTGCACATAGTTATATCGCAATTCTTTGACTCTTTCTGAATTATGCTCAAATGGCACCCTGTAGACCTGCTTCATCCTGAGATGATTTCTGCGCAAGACACGGTCCAGTGTTGATAAGCTTACCCTATCAATATTTTGAAACATGTCATTGTTTTCTATTATTTTTCTTTGTATTTGCCGTAATGTTATGGCGTTGTTTTCTAGGACCATGTTCATGATTTCAGTTTCCTGTTCAGTAGACAGAACACGACCACCTTGTGTTGGTAATCTTTCAGTTCTGCCAAACAAATAGTAAAATACTGTAAATACAAAGTAGGTATACATTTCCTAAATACTTGAAACATACTTTACAGTATTTTTACAGTCCTACAGAACAGTCCACAGGCAATACTGTACTACTGTACTCATTGAGTACTGTATTGATATGCAGTACTGCAATTTTCTAGTACCAGAATTTGTGTGTAAACAATTGAGAAAAACTGTAAGACACATTCAAACACACAAAAACCATGTGTGCAGTTAATGCATTCAGACCAAATATACAAAAACTATAATGACTAAGAGGGGACACCCTTATGGTTTGTCTGTGTAGTCTCTGTGTTCACACTGTCTGTGAACTGTCCTGTCCGTCATGTTTCTTGTCTTCTCTTGACATATGTGCAGTCACTCCCACATCACAGTCACACACACACACACACACACACACACTGAGCTCAGAGCTCACTGGATATCAGTGTCTTCCCTCTCTCACAGATCGCTTTTCTGACCAGCACACAAATCACCCACACACACACACACACAGGCTGACATGTTTAGATACTAAATGTATATATCAATTTGTCCAGATAGATAGATAGATAAAATGATCATAGCAAGTTACTTTTATTAAAAATAACAGCCTGTTTAATATTATGTATTGAGTGCTAGATTAAAAGATATCTTCATATAGCAGAAGCTGTGTCTTTATGATCGAATCCAGTGAGGTTGTGTATATTGAGAAAAGGAGGGGCCAAGCACTGAACCCTGAGGCACCCCAGTGGTTATTTGATTTGTTTTAGACCCCCTTCACCTACAGGAAACATTGACAGATCTACCCTTAAGGTGGAATTCAGTCTAGTAAAAAGCAGAGAAATTCAGAGAGAGTTTACTGTTTCACTCTTAAATTACAGGGTCTAACCCACTGTGTCAGAGTCATGCTCAAGAGCATAATGGTGCTAGCTCCTGGACCAGTTTTTACAGCGTTCAGAACTAAAAGATTTGAATTTACACCCAGATTATAATCTCATTACTACACCACCATCAATTTTTTTCATTATTTTATCTCTCTAAGGTCCACATACAATTTTAGTACAGTGTATTATAATTTAGTTTTATATGTCATCTTTCACTCAGCATGCCATATTTTTATATCATTTTTAAATGTATTTACTTATCATTATTATTATTATTATTATTATTATTATTAAAAAGCCCACATTAATTCAAAATTGACCCTATTTAACTTTTTTTTACCCCTTTAACCACTCCCCCCCAACAGTCAGTCTGCTGCAAGCTAGAAGTGGCAAGAACGTGCACTAACATCATTTTCATCTTCTTCAATATTTCAGAATTGCGACTCAGCAATATGTCACAATACTGAAAGTCAGTCAGTCCACAGATTCAGGTTCACACAGACTTTAGGACATAATCATTTGATTTTACTCCTTTTTCCATTTCGACCTGAAATCCTGTATTAAAATATTGGTTCACCTACAAATTAAAATGTGCTGTTAAATTATTCACCCTCAGGTTATTTCAGCTAAAAATTGTTGCCTTACATCTTGGATGGCCATAGACAGGTCAATTAACAGCAAATTTTCATTTTTGGGTGAACCATCCGTTTAAACTTTGCATGTGTGCAGATGTATTAAGAGATAATAGAAAAGCTTTTAAGCATTCTGGAAATGTCTACAAGTCAGAAACCTTTATTTCATTATTCGTCACTTCACGTCAGATTTGTTCTATTAGAAAGATACATTCACAAACATAAAACACAACTGATGCATGGAGCCCTGTATAATATGAGGCAGTATATTATATGCATGATATAGTGAGATATAAGATGTAGTATTTTAGCTTAACGCTACCCTTGACGTTTTTGGAGAAAATGTGCACATTTTCATCCACCATGTTCACACATTATTCAAATTAGCTTCACAGACTCACCATTGTACTGTACATTTAAATAAGGTCATTCAAATATTGCATTCTCCTTGTTTGTGTTCAATAATCAATGAACAATTTGTTGTAGAATTTTAAATCATTATTCCTGCCTTTCAGAAAAAGGCATTCAACGTGCATCTCTAATTGTCATGACATGTCCCTTAAGCAGCACCTCTGACCTCTGACGTTTTGGGCAGTATTAAGCGGCTTTTGTCTGCCCCATTCGACACATTAGTGTAAATGTCATTGACGTGTGAAGGTGAGCAGTCATGTGTTAACATTTCAGGTTTCTGATTTCAGAACAATACTTTATTTTTATCACTGATGTGATTGGCAGGGGATGGTGTAAACAAATATTACTCCATCACTGTATTTATTGCTTAATCTCCATAAGTTCTTGCACATGATCATGCTGTGCAGTAGTTGCTTCTGTGCTATTCTTCTTCTGAGAGCGCCTGTGTGTGAGAGACAGGCAGGGACCTTAGGGCTTACTTCTGCTGTCTCATCAATAGACATATGCAATTGTGAGATTGCAACACCAGGTAATCACATGAATACACACATTATGAGAGAGACAGACAGAGAGAAAGAGATTGCATGTAAGTGTTGGAGTGAAACGCAGTGATTATGCAGTTTTGAAGAGGTGTGTTAAAGGGTGTGCAATTAAAGGCAAACAGAGCAGTATGATGCAGAAAGACACAGATTACACTCTTTATCTTTGCCAATGTGTGTGTGTGTGTGTGTGTGCAGTTGTTTATATAAAGGCAGCATTATAGAGAGCATTCCACCAAAAGATTAAAACTTTGAAGATGTCTCTAAATGTGTGTATATATGTGCATGTCTGTACTCATACACAATGGTAGGGATGCCAGATACATTATAATTTTACCAATCAACATAATTTAAACAACTACTGAACTGTACCACAAATAGATGTAAAAACATCACAGGCTGTGGAAGGTCACACAACTAGACTAAAGGAGGCTCAAGTGCTGTCTTAAGAGGCGGTCACGCTAGATTTGAAGAGTTAAGATTACTTGAGTATGAATGGAACAGAAAATATAGCATGAACGTCCCTTTAGTGTGTGAGGAGAATGTTGGGCCTAATTTATTTGAAAAAGTGTGTGGTATCATTCAAAATATAAATATAAGGTAATTCCCTCAAAAGGGTTGTTGTGCTTGTTTGTCACTTAGGATCACATCCAAGGTATTAAGGATCAAATCTAGTGTGTGTGTGTGTGTGTGTGTGTGTGTGTGTGTGTGTGTGTGTGTGTGTGTGTGTGTGTGTGCGCGTGCGTGCGTGTGTGTGTGTGTGAAAACCTGCTGTAGGCCATGACAGCCTAATATCTTCTGTTAGGAGTGAATTACACCTCATTATGGTAAACCTGGAACCACACACACACACACTCCTTGCAGCTCATACACAAATGTGCAAAGTGCGAACGCACAGCAGCATGATGCAGGTAAGTATAAGTGGTGTTAGGTATACCTGCAGACAGCTCACACACACACACAGACTCCAGACAGCCTAATGATGTGCTGGAGGTTTGACTGCTGTCATTGAGTGTGTGTCTGTGTCAGCAGAAGTCAAGACAGACGAGAGACTTTCAATTAACATGGCTAAAAATCATTATGATGTCATTCTCCGATTACACACATGCACACACAAACAAACAAACATACTCACAATGTATCTATATAAGTGCACGCCTTATTTACATTTACACACACATAGACACACAAAAGTCATTATCCTGTCATTTTACTTCATCTTTTACACAAAATTGCATGGTTATACCTCGAGAAAGAGCACACTGCATCTGTCATTTGAAAGGAAACGTCCCAGGTTACGTATGTAACCATGGTTCCCCGAGGGAACGAGATGCTTCGTTGAAAACCCTTTAGGGGAACGCCATCAGCGATATCCAGCTCTAAATCATATGTGTAATCAGTACAAACGATGGGCAAGACGTCATGGGTGGGTGACATAATGACCAGGAGGCTTAAAAGCATGTGGGGTGCAACTGGTGTTAGCTTCTAGGAATGAAGCATAGCTCCAGTAGGGATGCCGGATGTATGGCCCTGCGACGCAGTGTCTTGTTCCCTCGGGAAACCATGGTTACATATATAACCTGGGACGATCCCCATCGGGAACTTCGAGCTGCGTCGAAAACTCTTTAGGGGAACGAGATGTCCACGCCGCCAGACTTGCAAATCCCTGCTTGGTGTGTGGAATGCACAGCTATGGCAAGAGAACAGAGGAGCCAGGAGTGGCTCGTAGATCTAGGTCATAGAACCTGCTGAAGGTTAGGGGCGTAGATCACCCTGCAGCGTTGCAGTACCGGAAAAGCCTTAGAGGCCGCCATACCTTTAGATGAGTGAGCCTTGAAGACTCAAGGTTATAGGATCGCATCCCGATCCCCCACTTAGCATAAGTTTCTCTGGCCTCAGCACCAGAGGAAACATGTAACTAGAGGGTTTTGCCTACTGAAAGGCCACCAAGAGGAGCGTGGTACGCCGCTATAGCCGCCACGTGGACCTTCAGGGTGGAGTGGGCTAACCCTGCGAGAGAAATATGCCTGCAAGAACTCCAGCACTGTACCAAACGGGCAGTTAACTGGATCAAGCTGGCGGACTCCGCACCCTGAGTCTCAACTTCAGGGCGTACAGTTTCCTCATTGAGGGAGCGATCGGGGAAAGGCGTACAGACGAAGCCTCGGACAAGCCTGTATCATAGCATCCAGCCCCAGCGGAGCTGGATGAGTCAGAGGTAACCAGAGGGGTCAGTGCGATATCTGACGAGTCGCAAACGGATCCACCACCTGGCCCAAACTCTCCATATCTGCTTCACCCCTCAGGGTGAGGCATCCATTCCCCGGGCCTCAGCCCCTGCCTCGACAGGAAGCCGAGCTCTTGGAGCAGAGGCCTCAACATGACAACTCTCTGGATCGAGAGGAGGACTGCTACGCTACTTACACAAGGTATGGCACCACAAATGGCAATCTCTCAGGTCCGGTACCAGGCCTTGAGACAAAAACCAAGGGTTTCCTCCACATGTCTAAGGCACGTAGGCATCACCGCGTGACCTTGATCATACGAAGTGGGTTTTCCCCTCCGGGAGAATCCCTTGGTTTTGTGCCACCACTGTAGGGGTCTCATGTACAGCAGGCCAAAAGGTATCACGTTGGACGCAGCTGACATCAGACCAAGCAGTTTCTGAAACGGCTGACAGTGAGTGACCGGCCTTCTCTTACTCTCTTGACTGACGTGAGGATTGACTCGATCAGAGCAGGGGACATACGTGCCTGCGTCATGGTCGGATCCCCACCACACCCAGATAAGTGGTTCTCTGTACTGAAGAAACAAACTTTTCTGATGTTAAGTCTTAACAACAACTCTTTCAGGTGAGCGAGAACGACGATGTCAAACTGCTTCCGCTCTGATGAGCTAATCGGGGCGAGAGTGCAAGGCCGAAGGCAAGAACCCGATATTGATACACTTTGCCCCCAAAGCACATCTCAGGAACTTCCTGTGATGGGGAAGGAGTATGCGTCTTCCAGATCGCTCATGACCACCAGTCCTTGGATCTGGTGTGAGACATGACCTGCTTGAAGAGAGCTTTCTAAAATTCAGTTGTATGACTGAGCGGTTCAGCTAACTTAGATTTAAAAAGGACGCAACCCCTTTCCCAGGAACAAAGAAGTACAGCTGTAGAACCCGGACTCTTTGTCTCGAGGAGGGACCACCTCGATGGACTCCTTCCTCAGGAGAGTGCTCACTTCTTGTTCCATTACAGGAGCCTGCTAAGGACCCACCAGCGTGGGAGTAACCCCGATGAAAGGTGGCAGCAGAGCGCTGCGATGTGCTAGACCCAGTGTGCTAGACCCATCGAGACACATTTGGCAGTAGTCTCCACGCTACCAAATAGTCTACTACGGGAACCAGTCTCTCAAGTCTGGCCTCTGGTGTACTTAGAGCTGCTAGCTCGGTGCCCTGAAGCGGAGGGCCAGCAGGTGACGGCCGCTCTAGCTGCTTCTTGAGACCCCCAAAGGGGCGGCGAGCCTCTCAGCTCCATTACGTTTCCGGGCAGAAGAGACTGAGAGAGGTGCTCGCTGGAGACCGCTGTGCCCTGGAACACTGGCAGGGTTAGCAGACTGATCTCCTGAGGGCAATGAGGAGAGACGAGCACCGTGTAATGCGGTGTACTCCACTCTTCCCCAGAGGGGCCTGCCCTCTTAAGTCCTGGGCCATGGGATCAGGACTGCATCAGAAGCCTCCTATTAGAAATGACTCCCACAACTAGAAGGGGCTCCCACAACGCCAGGTGACCTACTAAGGGAACCAGTCTCTCGAGGCTGGCCTCTGGTGTACTTAGAGCGGCTAGCTTGGTGCCCTGAAGCGGGGGACTGGCAGGAGAGGGCCAATCTTGCTGCTCTAAAGACCCCCGAAGGGGTGGCGAGCCTCCCAGCTCCGCTACATTTCTGGGCAGAAGAGACTGAGAGAAGCGCTCGCTGGAGACCGCTGTGCCCTGGAACACTGGCAGGGTTAGCAGACTGATCTCCTGAGGGCACTGAGGAGAGACGGGCACGGTGTGATGCGGTGTACACCGCTCTTCCCCAGAGGGGCTGGCCCTCAAGAGCCCTGGGCCTTTGGCATCAGGACATTCTCTTCTGCTGTTTTTTTTTTTTGAGTGTGCGTTTCTCTTTTTTAGCTCCGCTCCCCAGATATGTTTTTCTCTATAGCTTTATTTGTTTTTATTTATTCACAACATGCTTGTGCAAACGTACGTTTTGTGAAAATTCATCGACATCCTCCCTGTCCCCCTCCTCGGAAAAAGAAAGGTGGAGCGTCGAGCCCTTTCTCTGGGGGGAAGAACCGCGGGGCGGGCTTCCGAGCTCAGAAAGCGGGCGCTGGATCTGATGGGAAAGGAAGAAGATAGGGCTCGCCCGTCTTAATTCCCCCCATCTGATCCATCTGCGAGCACAGCCACTGCTCCGCCTCAGCGGCAGCGTGGCTGGTGCTGCGAGGATGCTGGTGAAAACTCCCTCCTCAAAGAGAGTCCGTTCCCCAGGAGCGAAGCATACGCAGTGGAAGCCACTCATAATGCGGGCAGTCTGCATGCTTCACTCCCAGTCAGACCATCGCACAAACTGTGTGTATCCCCGCTCGTGATATAGCGTGGGCAGGGAGGAACACACAGTCTGTAACCTGATCTACTTTCGCCCTTATTTGCCTTTGATATGTCTGCTTCCTAGTCTTTTCCTTTTCTCGTTCTTTCTTATTTCCTATCTTTCTTTGACAAATGACAGTAAATAGACTCACAGAACATATACGTGACTGACACACACAGAGAGCTTTGCTGAATGACAGAAGCTAACGCCGGTTGCATCCCACGTGCTTTTAAGCCTCCTGGTCATTACGTCACCCGCCCATGACGTCTTGCCCATCGTTTGTACTGATTACACATATGATTCAGAGCTGGATATCGCTGATGGCGTTCCCCTAAAGCGTTAAAAACAGCTCGAAGTTCCAGATGGGGAACATTTCTTTCTTAAGTGAAATTATCTGTCTAAATTAAGGGAATGACTTTTGGTTTACCAAGTGGTAATTCTGTTTTGACATAAAGAGTGAGAAACAGAAAATGTGGAACGTTTCTCAAGTAAAACAAGTTTAAGTTATACATTGGGTTATAGTGTAGTGTGCTTAACTGTACACTACTGTAAACTTGACATTGTACGTAGATTGCATAGATTTACAGACAAACACATATTTATGAGATGAGTGGCATGAGCCCCCTTGTGAAAAGGTATCCTTTAAAATAAATTTATGAAAGTATTTGTGAACGTTCCCTCACATGCTTAATTCTCACCAAGTGGATGACAGAAACAACACTACAGTCTCAAATTAGCATGTTTCTAAGCTAACAAAACTGATACTCAAATAAAGACAAAGAAGCACACACAAATATTGGGTAAAATAGTATATGCTTGATTAAATGGCACTACAGGCTGCATATGTTTTGAACCACCCATTGTGTTTAGAGGGTGCCTTAAATGTGCTGTTTAGGTGACTAATTGTTACATTTACATTTTAGTTTAGTTTACAAATGAAGGATAAAACAAAGTGATTCATTTTAAACAATAACATGAGAAGTGCTAACAATACAAAGCTTCAAACGTCAGTCTCTTGAGGGCAAATGTGAGTTTTAGCTGTTTCTTTAACATTGTAAGTGATTCAGCAGTGCAGGTGGGGTTAGGAAGACCATTCCACCAGCAGGAAACAGAGAACATGAATGTTTGGGAAAGTGATTACCTGTCTTTTGAGATGGTACCATGAGGTGCCGGTCACTTATTGACTGCAGGCTTCTGGAGAGGATGTGAATGTGAAGGCTGCAAAGCCTCAATGTCGTGAATTTGGAATAGAGTTTTTGAGTTACAGTATTATCACTACACTTACCACTACCACTTCATTTCTGCTAAAGAATGATACATAGTTATGATGAATATGGTCATGATTATGTGCATGTTCCTGAGAGTTACAATCTGAAAGGAAAAACAAGTGGCTTGTGTCAAATGTTGTTGGAAGTCTCTCTCTTTGATGACCTGTAATCATAAAGTGGCAGTTTTATACATCTCTAATGACATATTTTACTCTTTTGGCATACTATTACACTCCATTGTTGTTGTTGTTGTTGTTTATCTTTGAGAGACACAGTAGAGAGAAGAGATACGATTGAACCTATTTAAAGCAATCTGTGCACTCATATACAACTGTCAAAAAGCTAGACATTTGAATTGTAACTAACAATTCAAAAAGAAAAATACACAGTACGTAAAACTAAATTAAATGTCACTTTTATGCCTTACCACTACACATTTTTTAAGAAGGAATAAAATGTTTTTGGAATAACACTGACTAATGAATCACGCACAATGAGACCAGAAAGTTTGGGCTAATTTCATAATGAGAAAAAAAACTAAAAACTAAAGTAGACATGCTCAACGAAGTAACATGCAATTCAATTATTGTTCTTGATTCGGTCTATTGTTACAGAACAACAAAGTTATCTTTATTTCTGTCAGAGCAGTTCACACTGCTGTCAGATGGTCCATTTCCTGTGCAATAGGTATTTTTGTTCAGGCATTTGCATGGGCACTTTGATAAACCAGCCTGCCATAGTCTGATTCCACATTCCATATCTCAACAATCGCTGGGCCAATTTGGTCTCTCTTTTTCTCTGATTTATGAGCGCAGACATTAATTTAAGGGCTATTGTTCTCTGCTAACGGACCCCTCCCTCACATCTTCCCGCTGCTTCCATGCCGTGTTCCCTCTCTTCCTGAGCGCTGCTACCCATCAATCAGTGAAGGAGCTGGAGAGATTGTTATCTCATTTACAGTATTAACCTTCAGAACCTGACTGCTGTCTCTACAGTATAATTAGGATGAGAGAGAGCGAGGACTGAGATAATTGATTAAACCTGTTTTGATGATGTTAAAATGGTTTGGCAATTTTGAGACAAATGTTTTATGAGGGCGACCATTTTCAATAATAGGCAGAGTAGAAGCCAGCCCCCACTAGACACACACAGACCTCCTGCTATCTAATTTAACCAGATGCAGTCTCTCGTTCCTTATTCTCACACTGTAAGGTTTCATCAGAACAGCAAACACCACTCATAATCAAAAACATCTGATGCTTGTTCTTCCTGCCTGAATTCTCCACGTGGCAACCTGTATTTTGGGGGTGATGTGGTAATTGGAAGGTTGCTGGTTGTCTCCACAATGAGTGAGTCATGTGCCATTGTGTGTGCTTAAAACCAACCTCAACCAGCATGGGAAGCGTGTGCACCAACAATGTAACTAAAGACCTCAGCCTCTAGCATCATTGGCTAGTGTGCATCTCTCAAGGCCAGGCTAGAGCAATTTACCTGAGTAGCTCTCATTAAGTCAAGTCACCTTTATTTATATAGCACTTTTAACAATACAAATTGTAACAAAGCAACTCAAAATAGGAAAATAGTGTCAATAATGTAAAATGACAAGATTAACGCTCCATTTTCAGTTGAAGGCATTTCATTATTGAATTTAGTGATGACATCGTCCAGCTCAGTTCAGTTTAAATAGTATCTGTGCAATCAAGTCGAAGATATTGCTGGAAATGAAGTGTCCCAAACTAAGCAAGCCAGAGGCGACAACGGCAAGGAACCAAAACTCCATCGGTGACAGAACGGAGAAAAAAACCTTGGGAGAAACCAGGCTCAGTCGGGGGGGCAGTTCTCCTCTGGCCAGACGAACCAGTAGTTTGTTCCAACTGCAGCAAAGTCAGATTGTAAGTGCTCCACTGGATCCAGTGGTCCTATCCCGATGACTGTCTAGGTGACGAGGTCCTCACTGGAGATCTGTCTCTGGGGCTCATCTAGGTGCCCTGGTCTCCACTGACGTTCAGAGCTGTAGAGGTCATCTCTAGGTGCTGATCCACCATCTGGGCTGGATAAGGACCGGATCTGTTGACTGCAGTGATCATCTGATCTGGATACGGACTGGATCTGGTGACTGCAGTGATCATCTGGTCTGGATAAGGACCAGATCTGTTGACTGCAGTGATCATCTGGGCTGGATATGGACCGGATCTGCTGACTGCAGTGATCATCTGGGCTGGATATGGACTGGTTCTGCTGACTGCAGTGATCATCTGGGCTGGATATGGACTGGATCTGTTGACTGCAGTGATGATCTGGGCTGGATACGGACTGGATCTGGTGACTGCAGTGATCATCTGGGCTGGATAAGGACTGGATCTGGTGACTGCAGTGATCATCTGGTCTGGATACGGACTGGATCTGCTGACTGCAGTGATCATCTGGGCTGGATAAGAACCAGATCGGGTGGCTACTGTGACCTCAGAATAAGAAAGCAAAGGACTAATATTAGCGTAGATGTCATTCTTCTTACGCTGTAACAAGTACATTCACCTAGGTACAGTTACCTAGGTATCCTGCTGCACGGGCTCTACCGGAAACGAATAATGTATAGGACTTCTTGAGCTGGTCGTATCCAAAGCCATATCTACAACCCTCACATTCTCAATATCCTCTACTAAATTTGGATATGCGTCTCTAGTTCTAAAATCTTCTCTGTCAGCCTAACTATTGCCCTGTATTTATCACATGTAAATCCCTCGCTGCTGACAGAGATAGATAAGCTGTACATGTGGCAGACAGTGCAAGCAACAATAGTAGGAGAAGAATTCATTACTTTCCATGATTGATGTATGATATTGTGGCGAGTGGGGCAGGGCCGAAAGCTGTGGGAACGGAGCGAGGCCGGTGGAGTAAATGGTAATGAACGACACCTGCGCCACTCACCGGTCTCGAGTCCCACGGAGGAGCTTCGGAAGGGTTAAATGAGGAGTGACGACAGTGGAAGACGAGAGAGGACCAGGCCTGGATTTTAGTTTGTGTTTTGTGTGCGGCAGTCGTCCGTGAGGAGCTGCCGCTTTTCATTTGTGTTTGTTTATTTTATTATTAAAGTCTTTAAATGTTCGCCGGTTCCCGCCTCCTTCTTCCCGTATCTACGAACTGTGTTACAGATATCAACTTAACTTACCACTTACCATTGTTGTTTGATGAACTCGTGAAAAAACTGAGCAAGAGAGAAATGAAACGGAGTGAGAGAAAAAAAGAAACCCGTAAAAGACGCGAATAGAAACACAAATGAAAAGCTAACCGGCTAACACATGTTTACGCGATGCACTCGCAGTTTTAGATTAAAAGCAAATGATCAAATTAGTCAGATTAGTTTGATAATATCCGAAATATGGTGGGAGTTAAGTTATATTTTACCACTTAACCCTCTGGTTGTGTTCGGGTCAAATTGACCCGAAAAAGATTTAATTTTTCCCGAAAATACTAGTTAACGTTATCGCATTGGACTCAAACTTGCTGACTTTGTTCACATAGGGTATAAGTACTTCTCATTAATTTTTGTAAAATTTTCGTGGGTTTTATTTCACCTAGTAACACTTGTGGTGTTCCCGGTCAAAAATGACCGGACTCCAAACAACTGCTTATAAATCTGTCATTATGCTATATTATCACTAAATATTGGATTCATTCTTTTTGTCAACTTGTTTTCTTTCATTTAGGACTGGTTTTGTGTTTCTATTTGCATCTGATTAATCGTAGCCCTCATTTATCTGAGAGTAGGTGCCTCGTTTTTTGAGTGAAACATTTTTTTTTTGTGAATAATTTTCACAATATGAGATAAAAAATTATGAAACTTTGCACTGTTTCTCACACTAGGGTACTTTAATGTTTAATCTGGAGGTTTGCTTTTAAATGCTTTTATTTTGTACAAAATTGCAAAAGGTCACACTTGTGGTGTTCCCGGTCAAAAATGACCGGGCTCCGATCAATTGTTTATAAATCTGTCATTATGCTATATTATCACCAAATATTGGATTCAATCTTTTTGTCAACTTGTTTTCTTTCATTTAGGACTAGTTTTGTGTTTCTATTTGCATCTGATTAATCGTAGGCCTCATTTATCTGAGAGTAGGTACCTCGTTTTTTGAGTGAAAAAAGCATTTTTTATGAATAATATTCACAATATGAGTTAAAAAATTATGAACATTTGCACTGTTTATCACACTAGTGTGCTTTAATGTTTAATCAGGAAGTTTGCTTTCAATTTTTTTATTTTGTACAAAATTGCACAAAGTCACACTTGTCAAAAATGGCCGCCATTGAAAGTGAATGGGAAGATCACAAAAGCAGAACCTTTATTTTGAAATGCTTTTATTTTCTGAAAACGGGCACAAAGTAACACTTATGCGTTCCTGTTAAATCTGACCATCGTGACATACAAGAAAGAACACATTACGATTTTTTTTATAACATTTCATGGACAACAAACCAAAACTGTTATATTTCAGTTATATATATCCTGCACACTGACACTGTCAAACAATAGAATGAGACAATATCATGGAACAACAAATCTGACCATTGTGACAGAAAAACAAAAACATTGGCATTGCCATATAGAGAACCACATCAACGAACACCTGGTTGTTGTTTGAACTCATGCAAGTGACTGACACTAGCATTTGTATGTGCCGTGCAACTGGTCATTTTGTGAACTTATTCACATGACTCACAAATAAATTGTGCATGTGCCTTGCAAATGTTTGCCCTGCATTTGCAAATTAGTCATGGAGCAAATTAGCCTATGTTTTCAATAGGCTCTGCCAGAAACAGGTTGAAGCATGATTTTATGTCTTCAATGCGGGATGTGGCATATTTTGTCAACACTGGTGTCATCTTTATGACATTTTCTGTGGATAATCTGCCTTTCTTCTGAGTTGGAGATGATGACCAGGACAAATTTCCATCCTTCGACCAGAATGTTACATCAACTTCAGCTGGGCCCTCAAAATCAGAAGATTGCTCCTTTTCAGTTGTTGCAAGGTTTTCAGCTTGTTCAGTGATGTTTTCCTCTTCCAATATATCTTGCAATGCATCTTCACTGTAAGATTCATCTTCAGTTGTCTCTTCCTCGCTATTCTCTTGATCAGTAATATGATCAAGAACCTCTTGTAAAGACAGCTTCTTCGCCATTGCGCTGACACGGACTGAATGACAAGCAAGGTGATGTGAGGCATTATATGCTCTCTCTGTGCTAAAGCATTTATTTGTAAACTTTCGTCTACTCTGTGAGAACATGAAAGCCTCAAAACCTACTGCCATAATGTTTTGTCTAGAATATGTGATGAAAGAAATGCTTCTTTTGAAGTCAATGCAGGCTAAAGACAAGGCAGTTTGAGCGTGTGTGTGTGTGTGTGTGTGTGTGTGTGTGTGTGTGTGATAGCGTGAGTATACATGCATTCACACACGCACAGGCCTTTATGTTTGTAAGCACAACATGCTCCTGAACACTAGTTGTTTCTCTTACTTTCATTCTTCCCCATTCACTTTCAATGGCCGGCCACTTTTGACAAGTGTGACTTTGTGCAATTTTGTACAAAATTAAAGCATTTAAAAGAAAACTTCCTGATTAAACATTAAAGCACACTAGTGTGATAAACAGTGCAAATCTTCATAATTTTTAACTCATATTGTGAATATTATTCATAAAAGCTTTTTCACTCAAAAACGAGGTACCTACTCTCAGATAAATGAGGCCTACGATTAATCAGATGCAAATAGAAACACAAAACCAGTCCTAAATGAAAGAAAACAAGTTGACAAAAGATTAAATCCAATATTTGGTGATAATATAGCATAATGACAGATTTATAAGCAATTGATCGAGTCCGGTCATTTTGACCGAATACCACAAGTGTGACCTTTTGCAATTTTGTACAAAATAAAAGCATTTAAAAGCAAACTTCCTGATTAATCATTAAACTACACTAGTGTGAGAAACAGTGCAAATTTTCATAATTTTTTATCTCATATTGTGAAAATTATTCATAAAAAATGTTTTTTTCACTCAAAAAATTAGGTGCCTACTTTCGGATAAATGAGGCTAAAGATTAATCAGATGCAAATAGAAAAACAAAACCAGTCCTAAATGAAAGAAAACAAGTTGACAAAAAGATTGAATTCAATATTTTGTGATAATATAGCATAATGACAGATTAATAAGCAATTGATCGAGTCCGTCATTTTGACCGAACACCACAAGTGTGGCTTTTGCAATTTTGTACAAAATAAAAGCATTTAAAAGCAAACTTCCTGATTAATCATTAAAGTACACTAGTGTGAGATACAGTGCAAATTTTCATAATTTTTTATCTCATATTGTGAAAATTATTCATAAAAAATGCAATTGATCGGAGTCCGGTCATTTTTGACCGGGAACACCACAAGTGTTACAGGAGTCCGAACACAACCAGAGGGTTAAACAACAGAGAGTAAATAGAAATTCAACACAGAAGTGAAGCTACACGCAGCTACAATCGCAAACCTCTCTCTCTCTCATTAGCTGGACTCCATTACACTGATCACACTAAACCTCACAATCGGGTCATGGCACTGATGTAAATTGTCCTACTAACACCTCTAGAAGCAGATTCAAACCAATGTCAAACTGCATGGGAGGTGGGTGCACTAACAAGAATGTATCCTCAAGCATGAGTTGCTAGTGTGCCTCTTGAGGCCAGGAGAGTGAGGTTTACCTGCATACCTATTACTAGCTGGCCTCTGTTACACTCACCCCACTACTTCACTCCCATCAGGTTCATGCGCTCAATACAACTGGCCCTACTCGCACCTCTCCAAGTGCGACTCAAACCAGCATGTTTATTTTCACCCCTATGCCTTGACACTCTGTTTCAAGGTACAAAGGATAGGGGTAGCCGTGAAAATATCCCCCCTAAGAAATGGGACATCACTACTATACCATTACACATCGCGTCCTACAATACACACACTTATACTGTTATGCAGTAGAGCCTTACCATTCTATATTAATGCGCTGCTTACTGACACACACACACACACACACACACACACACACACACACACATATTGGAGATTGTACAGCTCACACATTCAGGAGCAAAGAAACTTGTCTATACTGCCCGCCACTTTTAGTAATAACATAGTTTAAATACTGAATCAATACATTCAGTGTTGGGGTAACACATTAGAAGTAACGCGAGTTAAGTAATAATATTACTTTTTTCAAGTAACTAGTAAAGTAACGCATTACTTTTTAATCTACTAGAAAATATCTGAGTTACTTTTTCACAAAAGTAATGCCAGTTACTTTTTTCCATTTATTGAATGACAGTGCGCTGTGTTACCATTATGTTACTGTAGTTCTAATGTAGTCTAAATGTGAATGTGTATTAATTCATCCCACTTGCAAAAAACAGATTCAGTATTCATCAAAATTAATTAAAACAGTGAAATGCAAACTCAGAATATGACGCAAACCTACAATAATTAAATATGTTAAACAACACAAATATATCTAATCTCAGTTTATTAACCAATGTGTTTGCTGCTAACCTTTGATAATCCAATTCAACCATACTAATAAGCAAAAATTACTTTAGATAAACTAAAAATTGTGCTTCGTTGTTTTGTTTTTTTATTGCTGAAGAGTGTTTTTATTGCTGAAGACCTTCTTCTCCTGCGTTTATTCTGTACAGACGTGAATTACTCTTCCTTCAGCCTGAGGTTTATTCATTACACTTTTTGTTGTGAAAGGGATTCTAAATTTGCTATAAATTGAACTTATTGTATTAAAAACAAACAATCAAGCCCTGCTCATATTTAAAAAGTAACGCGAAAGTAATGCAAAAGTAATGTAATGCATAACTTTCCATAAAAAGTAACTAAGTAACGTAATTAGTTACTGTTTTAGGGAGTAACGCCATATTGTAATGCATTACTTTTAAAAGTTACTTTCCCCGACACTGACTACATTATATTTTACAGCAATGAGAGGATAAAAAAGTTGTTTTTGAAGTAAACTCACTCATTGTAAAGAGAGACGCACAGATGTGCAACTTTCATCTCTCTCTCTCTCCCTCCAATTGGCAATATTTGGGAAAAGGTTTAGAGATTTCTAATTATTGGGGGGCTAGCCCCCCTTAATGTCCGTGGTTGTTATCGCTCTGATCAGACATGAAATATTATGTTTTGGGTACTCTCGTGCAGTCAGTAATGACTTAAAGGGATAGTTCATCCAAAAATGAACATTCTGTCATCATTTACTCACCGTCAAGTAGTTCCAAATCTTAGCCTGAAGATTCTGGCTTTGTTCGCCAGAACAAAGACATTCATACAGGTTTGGAACTACTTGAGGGCGAGTAAATGATGACAGAATTTTCATTTTTGGGTGAACTATCCCTTAAACGCTAGCAAACTTTAGTGATCTTTTTGCAAACATTTCTTTGAATAACATATTAAATATGTATACACAGGATTGAATCTGTAAATATGAACACACAATTGAAATGTAACATAAAACAAAATATTTATTTTCATAAAAATATTTATTAATGCCAAAAATGCTTTTATATACTGAATTTGTCTTTTTGTTCGCTCAGGCAGCCATGTTGCCGCTGGAGCCAGTTTATGTGATAATTCTCATACCCCTTCGTTTGAAGTGTGGTCCCAAAGAAATTGCATTTGAAGGACTATCTGAAAATTAACCCACTATTAGTGATAACTAGATAGTGATTTGAGAGCATTATCTGTCATAGCTGATTTTTTTGGGTTGGTGGGTGTTAATATCAAGCCCTGATCCTATATAAGTGTTCAGACAACATTGTGCCAGATGGTAGGATGGGTTTTACTCAGTCAACTTTAATTGGAATATATAGGAAACACCTCAAAACTGACTTTTCCACATGTGACCATTTATAAAGAAAATTGGTGCTGGAATACAAACTTTATGATTTATTTAAATAAACAATTTTTTCACACATTACTGAGTAGGCACTGACACATGCTCATGCATATTCCTCCAAACTATTGAAATGTTTGGAGTAATGATTTTGTTAACAAATACAGCCTACAGCATAATTCCTGAGTAATACAATCCAAAGCACCACCATGGCATCATTTTAATAAATATGTAGATATATGTGAATGGCAATATCATCATCTGTGAATGCATAAGTGTGGAAGGTTTCCAAATGTTCTATTCATGCAAATTATCTTAATATAATCTCAAACTGTACTGCTTCTTTTTTTTCTTATGATATAGATAATTTTTTTTCTTATGAATAGATGAGAAATTATTCATTTATTGTATTGCCCAGTCTTTTTGAAAGTCAGTCATTCTTAATGAAAAGTATGTAACATAGTTTGGTTAAAATTTCTCAATGGTAGTGTAAAACAACACTGTTTTACCCAGTCAAACTCAGCTCTGTCTACAGCAAGCTGTTTTGTTACATGTCTCTTTAAATGTAAATGAGCTTTGCTGACCCCGCCCCTCTCTTCCGAGCAGCTCTCTGAGAGACAGTAAACTTTAGTCGCGTTCATCGTGAAACTTGCTAACTAGCACATTATTAGGAAAGACAATTTGCAAAGATTCAATAAAATATTACACTCACTTCTTCTGGAGGTGAAGCTGGATCATGAATGATTTGCGTGAAGATAGACACATTTAGGTAGATTGTGGACGTATTCACTTCAGAAAAAAATTTAATCCACTGCATTTTCAGCAGCTCAGATGTCAGGAATAAATGACTACTGCTATTACATCCAACAACAAAACACCTCAGTCGCTTAGGAGACATTCTTATCTACAATCTGCTCTGGCGGTGAAACAATGGTGGACTGATGACCGTTCAGTCCAGTCTGTGCTAAAACACTACTGTCAATCAAGCAATCGTGGGAGGGGCATGTTTGTGTGATGTCATGACTCCGAATCCGATGATCCATTTAAGAGACAAGAAAAGAGGACCTTCATGTCATTCAACAAAAATAATAATATCATCAAACCAGCTTATAATCACTCGTAAAATAGCTGTACATCTGACTAACATTCTAGCTAGTCAAAATTGGTTTTGTTGCTTGATCAGGAAGAGAACCAGTGAGTCTGGTTAATCTTCGCCAGTCTTGTTAGGGCTAGTAGATGAACTAGCAAGTGGTGACATGATTGAGCTAATTACCCAAAATGAATCCTGAATTGCTTGACCAGTTTAAGATGACACATAATAGATTTTACAGCAGATCATATCAGGTCTTTTCACAAATTGAATTTTTCAAGGTCAGTTATTTGATTCCCTGGACAGTCATGAACTCATAACATATATGTCTTAAATGCAATTAAGGTCACTTTGGATAAAAGCAACTGATCAATGCATAAATGTGTAGACCTTAGTTTGAAAACCTGCAGGACATTCTCAACAAAACATCTATACTAATCACAACGCTATTCAGGGTGAAAAAAGCTTAAAAGCAATAAAGTTCATATGGATTTACACATAGGGATTTAGAAATAGTGAGTTTACAAGAGCTGAGACTAGTGTAGAATATCTTCCTTGCCTCTGATACTGAACAATCAAGCCTGCGAAGGATAGAAATACAGTCAGTTCAAAACATTGTCTGTTTTAAGATCTTAGGTCATGTCTAA
The DNA here is from genome assembly GCA_027564155.1 of Gymnocypris eckloni scoliostomus. Lineage (NCBI taxonomy): Eukaryota > Metazoa > Chordata > Actinopteri > Cypriniformes > Cyprinidae > Gymnocypris > Gymnocypris eckloni. The sequence goes on along the minus strand of CM050412.1, from coordinate 68,004,336 downwards.
TTTCCATGACACAAGATTTTTTAAATTTTTTTGTCCACTGGAATGTTTCTTTGGCTGCACTCCTGTTCCTCGCATACTTATTTTTGTTCACGTCAGTATAGATATGGTTTGTATCCAGACTCCAAATGTCCATTTTCCAGCATCAGACAATCAAAGTGGCAACTTCTAATCCACAGCAAAAGACAAAGACAAAAAATAAGTTTGGATGCTTTTGAGGAAAACAATCTATGATGAGCTGCAGAGATTCTTGTCAATCAACTGGACTCTGCTTGGTTCCCACAGTCAAGCTGACTGCCGATTGTTTGTTTGGTCTGTTACTCAGGCGAGGGGGAGAGGGGATGAGATACTCCCTGAAGGCAGGTAGGTAGTGACACCACTAATCGCTTGATTCAACTGTCAAGAACTGTCAACTGTATAAGTCAATGGAGAAAAGTCCTAGAAATACAGATTGTGTGAAGAACTCTTTGACAGTCAGTGAGGAACTGTCCCAGAAAAAAAACATAGCTTGAAAAGTCCAGGATTATTTTGTATTGCTCAAAAAATATTGGGAATATCCAACCAAACCTGATGTGACCGAGAAGCAGGTTTTCCTTATCTGCAGCTAAATACGAATGGCCGGTGACCATTCTGAGACCTGACAAGAAGACTTTTATCCAGTTTCTAACTCCTGACTGATGCTATGAAAGTCATTGTCAAGCACATTTTATGTTATACTCTTCCCTTATTAGTACCTGATGTATGTCAGGGAGTCAGACATCAGGACCCTGCAGTCCTCGCTGTCTCTCTGAGCCTGAGGCCAAGTGCTGAGTCAACAGAGAGAGGAGGTGTCTGCTTTAGTGTGGCGTCAGGCTGGCTCGGACACCAGTCCCCCTCCTGGTCACCTCCACCCCCCCCCCTCTCTCTCTCTGTTTCTCACTCCCTTACTCCCTGCCCTGACCATCACCAGGGGCACATGTGCTGCAAGGGAGGGGGGACTTGGTTTTATCTGTGCTAAACCTTTACATAAATGAACAATCGCTTAAATATTAAACCTGCTAAAATAATTTGTTCTAATCTAATTTGAAAATTTTCATTGATATTTGCCAGTGGCTTCAGTTTGAATCTGGATTTAATTTGTACTGCTTTATTTTATTGTATTTCTTTATGATTATAACTACCAAGAGGTAGTAAAGATATGGATGAAGCTGCTTGGTAAGTCTTTTCACACATAAATATATTTTGTAACAATGTTAATTTCAGATTTTATTGATGTCTACTCATAAGACAAGGAACAGACATCAATGGTTGCATCATTAAATCAAAACCGCCTTTTCTCAGGAAGTGTCATAGCAGTTATTCTTGGCAATCATGGCGAAAGGACTTCCCATTTCTGAAACAAACACATATATTTTTCCATATTAGCAGTGTTACTTGATAACAGATGGGATTCAATTAATTTGTATTAAACATAATTATTTTTTCCCTTATAAAATACACATTTACAACAGCCAATCTGATTTAATCAGGTCTTTCTAAAAGAAAGAGGTTGCCAGTTGGTGTGTAATGACTCTTGTGGCATGAGCCATTATGTGTGGTGACATTTCCCGTTATAGGTATGATACATACAAACTGAACATATTACTGTATGTGTGCGTCATCCACATTAACTGTCAAGTAGCCGCATGAGCCAAACGTTTGACTACTGACCTGACTTTTAAACCTGGAGCATATTTTCTATTGCACCTTTGACTATTAAACCTGATGCATATTTTCTATTGCACCTTTGACTATTAAACCTGGAGCATATTTTCTATTGCACCTTTGACTATTAAACCTGGTGCATATTTTCTATTGCACCTTTGACTATTAAATCTGGTGCCTATTTTTGCTTAATCTGGCTAAGAGCCACCCAACTGCTCAAAGAGACACTGAAGTGAAATGAGCATCAAAGCTATTATGCCTCAAATTCAATATCTTTCATAAATTCATTATTCAACCTCATAAACATTGGAAATGTATCCACTAGTTCTGACTTGGACATAGTCAATGTCGGTCGCTAAGCGCAACATAAACCTGACCTCCATGACCTCCGTGTCAATGGATTGTTCAGATGTTGCGTAATGGCAAGCCAATCAGAAGAGATCTGGTGGAAATCACCGGTTCAGTCCATTTCAGGACACAGTATGCATCATGCGGTCTGCGGACAGGCCGTCTGAGGCTGCAGCTCAAGTTGCAGTCATACTTTGCTCCCAAATCCAGCTCTGAAAAGGTCACAGAGTGCCTTTGAAACAAAGTAGGCCAAATCGTCCTCCACTCTTGTGTTAAATGGCATTTGTTCGTGTACAGTATTGGGGAAACCAGATTTTGACTTCAGAAACTGTCCAATGTTTGGCTCATTTTGACTTCTATGCTTTAAAACCCACAACCTTTCGGCTCGCAGCCCAGAGCTGTAACCACGAGCACGACACCACATATTAAGTGTTAGAAGAGTACTGGAAAGAGCAGCTCGTTGTGCATTTCTTTCCTCTGGACCACAGATAGCCTGACAACACATATGGTAATATGAAAATGCATGAAACAGAATTGATAATGCACACCCATCTCATTTGTATGGTTTCTTTGGGATGAAAGGCCCACTGGCTAATGCAAACATGAGCTCTCCTTGAACTCCGGCCAGTTTTATAAGTTTGCAGGTTGATGTTGGCCCCTCTAGAGGTCACAGAGGTCCTATAAAAGACAAAGTCAGGATCAATAGCACACAGTGTGTTGTGGGGATATGAATGAAATGCAAGGGATATTTAAGGCAAGGTTAGCCCCTTAGCTGTGGCAGTAAGAGGAGTCCTGATAGCGGTTATTCTGAGATTTTGCTTAGGAGGCACAGCTAAGCACATTCTCCAGCTAACACTCTTTATATTCAAATGCCTTTTATTGGAGGGTGTGGCCGCACAAGGTGAGACATTGGACAAGGTTAGGCTGTTGTTACATTTTATTGGCGCAGGATAATTATAACCACACGAACATGCTCTCAGGGGATCGTGATGGGCTTCTCCCTGCGGAAAACATGATGCTACTGTAGTGGCCTGGTTTCAAAACATGCTGATTGCCTACAAAACTAGAGCTAATGCACGGTCTATAGTGTGCTTGAGAACGAGGTGGAGCAGTCAAAGATGAAAATATGATCAAAAGATAATGATGACTGTGGCCTCATCTCCAGATACCTTAGATTTCCACTTCGTCACAAATCTGACTTGGAAAAACATGACCAGAAAGTGGGCAGATCAGTCCAAAGTGGCCCTGTGGTGAGGTAAATGTTTCTGTATTTACAGAAAGGCTTCAGTTACAGATGAATGACATGTTAAATCCTTCTATATCTTTATGTTTCCCTCTTTCTCTCTCAATTTTTCCTCTTCCTCACACACATAGCCATAAATGCAGTATGGAGAGCAAGTAGCACTGGCTTGGGCGCATGGGGAGTTTGCATACATTTATTACAATTTCAATGCATTTATTTATTTTAAGCTTTCATGAATGCTTTGTATAGGATCCCCTTCCTGAAATATTAAATCTGTTTATACTGTCAAGTGTGCGTAAAAATATAAAAATAAAATAAAAATAGGATATAGAGAAAGATAACATGTCATAAAACTATATGGCTATCCATAGAGAGCAATAATTGTGATTAAACACAAAATTTTCAATAAGTATTTATAATTAATAATTAATAATGTTAAATTTGGTAAATTCTAACAAAAACACAAACAAACAAGCTTGAGCTTAGTCAATGTTTGAATGAAATCTTCTCTTCACTTGGCCATGGCAGCTGCATTGCTCATGAATGTGTATTTTTGAGAGGAAGTCTGAGGCAAAGAAAATAAGTATTTCTGTTGTTGAGGAACACATTGTTCTCCTTTGTTCGATTAGCTGGGCAGTGTTGAGCCGGCTCCTTAACAGTTACACAATGTTTGTGTCATATTTCAGTCTGTTCGTCCACCTTACCACACATAAGATATCAGAACCAAACATGATGGACAGACAGAAAAGCAGAAAGCAGATTACTATTACAAAAATTATGTCATTTTTACACTTGCTTGTCATTGATAACCATTTACTCATCCTCGTGTTGTTCTAAATCTGTATGACTAAATACTGGTGTAAAGCCTTTAAAACAATTACTAAAAAAGCGTATAGATCAATACAAGTCTCATGGAAAGCATACTATAAAAAGCATAATATACTGTAGATTTGTGTGACGGACTGACCATAGCTGCAATCATGACTGACACGTCTTGAGGTGAATTTAAATCAATAGGACTGAGATTTGAGAGCTATGTGAGAACCCTATGGGAACAAGTGTCCAGGGTGGAAGTACACACGCAGGGACTTTATGCAGGCCAGGCTGCATATCAAATAATTTAGGCATTGCAAGTGAATGAAGACAGATGGGTACCCACTGTCTGTTCTCTGTTGTGTCAACATGCCCCTCATATTTACTGTACTCTCACTGTGCCCTTCAGTCTTGCAGAGGGACCTTTCATACTGCAAACAGTCAGCCCTATGTAAACACCACTTAGACGTCTCTCTAAAGTCAAATAGATCAAATGTCAAAGACCCATGATTCCTATGTGAAATGTTCTGATTAATGCCAACATCTTTTACACCCATACTAAATGGCACACATTTTAAACATCTGTAGCATTTTTCTCCTGACGTCCGTTTATAATGCTCTTGTACCATAAACAGTTGTAATTTAGAGCTTCATGCCCATTTTCCACCCTGTGTCTGACCCTTACATTAAACAGGATGTTTTTGTTTCCGTACCTTAAATACATCTGTATAAAACTCTAGAGAATTTTAGGCTTTTAACTTTGTTGAAACAGTTTGTGGAGAGTCACCCAGTGTTAGTGCCTGATGCTCTGACTCGATGCAAACAACAAAACCAAAAAACAACTGAACTAACTTTGTTAACTGAACTTATCCTGTCTAACACATATTGCTGTTTCTGACAATATTAATACATGTTGATTGTTTAGCACTTTGATTATTATTATTTTGGGGTGGGGTTTGAAGCCTGGATTCTATGCAAAAATGTATTGAAGTTCATTAAACCAGAAGCATATCTCCCATTCTACCACATCTCAAACATATTGTATTGGACTGCTTTTTGGACTGCTAGCTAATGTAAGAAGACAATAACTGTATTTAGTAAGACCTCTTAAGATCCTTCCAGAGAATGTTTTAGACTTGATATCATATGTCAAATTAAAACATTTTGTATAATTGTAATCCATTGTAGTTTTTGTTTTTTATTTAGTTTGTTTTTATTTTTCGAGTTTTACTCAAACTCCCATGTAACTGGTAGCCACAATGTAAAACACAATCTATAACACAGCTCTTGCCATGAAAATATCCTCAGCTGCTGACATGGCATTACAATGTATACTACCTACCCTCCAGCACATCCTAAAGGGGCTCTATTACATGTTTTCCACTCCGGGGTATACGCAACACACTTCTGTATTCTGTAAAACAGGCCGCATCGCTTTCGGTTCAGGTCTTTAGTTTGTGCTTTGTTAAATATACAGAGCTGTTTTACTCAAGATGCTTTTAAAAGAGCTACTAAAGGTGAGCATCCTGCTTATGCAGATTAATATCTAAAGGTGTGGTGTTTAAACCATGCTCAGTTGGCACTAAGGGGCCCAAAGTGTGCCAAAAATACCCCCACACATCACACCACCAGCAGAAGCCTGAGCCATTGAATCAAGACAGGAATTATCTGTTATTAAAACCAAATTCTGACCCTACCATTCCTATGTTGCAGCAGAATTCGAGACTTATCAAATCTTCTATTGTGCAATTTTGGTGAGCTCGTGTACACTGTAACGTGACTTTTGGTGTGGTCTTCTGCTGCTGAAGCTAATTTGTTTCAAGGTTGAACCTCCACAGATCCTCTTGACCATGTCTAAAAGCCTTACGTGCATGAAGTTGTTGTCATGTGATTGGCTAATTACACATTTGCCTTAATGAGCATAAGCAGTTTTCCCTAATTGGTTTGTGGCCAGTGAGTACATTCTACCCTGACAGGCACATATATTATAAGGGTTTATGAACTGAGAAATCTAAATTCCCTTGATTTTTTAAGAGGTCACTGTACTATAAAAAAATATTCTAAGTTTCAGAACTCAAAACGTTCTCGTTACTCTAAAAACAGTATATACTGAAGCCAGTCTGCCAAAACAACAGGTTTTGGAGTGTACGACTCTAGGATGTAGTAGTGTGGATAAGCACCGCCTCCACAGAAGAAGACCAACGCCTGCTTCTACAGCGTTGCCTGTTTAGCCTCGCCCACCGATTCCACATCACTGCCTGTTTAGCCCCGCCTACCGATTCCGCATCACTCCCTGTTTAGCCCGCCTACTGATAATACATCACTGCCTGTTTAGCCCCGCCCACTGATTCTACATCACTGTCTGTTTAGCCCCGCCCACCGATTCTACATCACGGCCTGTTTAGCCATGCCTTCCGAATCTACATGACTGCCTGTTTAGCCCTGCCCACTGATTCCACATCACTGCCTGTTTAGCCCCGCCCACCGATTCCACATCACTCCCTGTTTAGCCCCGCCTACTGATAATACATCACTGCCTGTTTAGCCCCACCCACTGATTCTACATCGCTGCCTGTTTAGCCCCGCCCACCGATTTTACATCACTGCCTGTTTAGCCCTGCTCACCGAATCTACATGACTGCCTGTTTAGACCCGCCCACTGATTCCACCGATTTGCACACATACTTTAAACGAGAGGTGAACGTGCAGAGGGCTGTTTCATAAAAGTCGCTAAGAAAAGCGTGGATTAAAGTCCAAAACCTGACTTGAAATAACCTAACAAATCAATCGAGACTAAAGTGGTTTCATAAAGGACAATTCAAGTTCATGCAATCTCACTAATTCGATCCAGGTTCAATGAGTCAGGATAATATGACGTGCACGCTTATTCTTAAGCAGCCCTTAATGTCGATCATGGATCAGATTGATCCAGCATGGCAAACTTATACATTTAGATTATAATGTTTTAATGTTCTAATTAGGGCTGTAGTCAAGTCCACCTTTGTCGAGTCCAAGACAAGTCCAAGTCCAGGACTATCGAGTCCGAGTCAAGACCGAGTCCAAGGAGGTTCGAGTCCGAGTCAAGACCGAGTCCAAAGAGGTTCGAGCCCAAGTCAAGTCCAAGTCCAAATGAGACCGTTAAAAAAGAGAAAGAAAAATAATCTTCTTCAAAACCACATACTTATTTATTGATAATTTATGTGATACAAGAAACAGCATATATTCTATTCTAAGATAATCATTTTGCATTATTATTTGTAATGATCTAAAACCATGTGCAGCAACACTGTAGGATAAAATTAGGCTATTTTATTTATTTTAGCTTTAGCAATTTCACTAAAGTCACATAACCATTATAGTGTAACAATCATATTATGGGTTGCCAATGGAAAATATTACAAATAACAAGCAAAATGTGTGTAAAAAAATCAACATGTTCCCATTCTTGAACTTGTTACTTGTTCTAAAGCAGGGTGTCCAAACTCAGTCTTGGAGAACTGGTGTCCTGCAGAGTTTAGCTCCAAATTGCCTTAAAACACCTGCCTGAAAGTTTCTCGTATGCTTAGATTAGCTGTTTCAGGTGTGTTTGAGTAGGGTTTGAGCGGAACTCTGCAGGACACCAGCCCTCCAGGACCAAGTTTTGAGACCTCTGTCCTAAAAAAGCCATAGTACAATATAACCCTCCCAAGCAAGGCTGTGTAGCATGTAAACACCTTCAGGTCTGTGTGTCTGTGTGGTCGCGCATGCATTTATTTGCTGTTTGCCTTTAGCCATATTATATAAATGCTATATAATATATACATCCCCGGGGATGGGGGATATAGACCGTGTTACAGGTGTTCATTTAGTTCAGTTAGAGAACAGACAATTAAAGATTTAAAAAATAAAGAAATAAAAAATTGGAAGTTTTTTTTTTTTATTGCTGGGCGATATGGCAAAACAAAATTAAATCTTGATTTTCTCAGAATATTTGACCAATTCTTGATTTTGTGTGATTTTAACCAGTCAACTTGAAAATGTAACTACAACACGATTCAAGCAACTTTTTCTTTATTAACCCTCTAGTTAAAGAAAAGTATATTCTAAGTGCACTACACATGAACTTGTCTTCATGATTGTCTTCATGATGTAAATGTAAAATAGAAATCACTAAATATATTTGCAGAAAAGATGCATGAACTACAACTACATCTTGTACAAACCATTGGTATGCATATCAGGCTATACAGAAATAATACAAGAAAAATGCTTAAAATGATCAAGTAATTAAAATTCAAAATGACTGATGGTATAACACCTAGAGTGCTATTATTAACTATAAAGACTCTGTAAAACAATGAACAGCAGTTTTAAGCAGATACAAAGGGAGATGTTAATCATGATGTTTATTGACAGTATTCAGAGGAACAGCAGGAAGCAGGTGAGTAATGGGTATGATGATACTTCTACGGGTGATGAGCAGATCAGACCGGTGGTGTTCTATAGTTCCAGGAGATCGTGGATGGAAACCACCGCGGGGAATCCTGGACTGGTGCTTGAGGACGGAAGGATGATGAGGAGGACAGAGGACGAGGACAACACGCTGGGGATGACACAGAAGGTTAGTAATTTCAACAATAGAGCAAAGTCAATGGGGAGAACAGAATGAGTGAGTCCAATGATGTCTGAACGAGACTGGACCAGTGGTGCTCTGGTACTGGTGCTTATGAAGGTTGGGGTGATGAGGATGAGGTGCAGGTGCGCTTGATTGGGGCTCAGGTGAAATCAGGTGCGGGCGAGTGATGATAAAGATGATGGGTGTGATGGTGGACAGACAGACGAATACGTGACATTACCTCCCCCTCTCGGATGGCGCGTCCCGCGCCGTAACAGAAACACAGGGGAGGGAGGGCGGGTGCCCTGGAGGCTGATGCAGGGCAGGGACACTGGGGAAGCCTCCAGGGCGGGATCCAGTGGATTCAGACGGCCATGGTGGATCGGGAGCTTCGGGTGGCCATGGCAGAGTGTGGAGCTTGGGTGGCCATGATGGATCCGGGGACTCAGGAGACCATGGCGGATCGTGGAGCTCGGACGGCCATGGCGGGTAGCCCCCCCCCAAAACATTTTCTTGGGGAAACTCTTCATCCCCGGGGGGGCGCTCAGGAGGTACGGACATTGGGGGGCGCTCTGGAGGCGTTGTCGCTAGGGGCTCTGGGGAGCCGGACGGAACCAGCAGGGGCTCTGGGGAGCCGGACGCAACCAGCAGAGGCTCTGAAGAGCTGGACGGAACCAGCAGGGGCTCTGGAGAGCAGGACGGAGCCAGCAGGGGCTCTGAAGAGCTGGACGGAACCAGCAGGGGCTCTGGAGAGCCGGACGGAACCAACAGGGGTTCTGGAGTGCTGGACGGAGACAGCAGGGGCTCTGGAGAGCTGGACGGAGCAGGCACTGGAGGACGCTGGTGAGGAGCCGGCTCTGGAGGGCACACGGGCAGTGCAGCGTCTCTGGGGCGCTCTGGCAGTGCAAACTCTCGGGGGCGCTCTGGCAGCGCAAACTCTCGGGGGCGCTCTGGCAGCGCAAACTCTCGGGGGCGCTCTAGCGGCGCTAACTCTCGGGGGCGCTCTGGAAGAGCGAACTCTCAGGGGCGCTTGGGAAGCGCAGACTCTCGGGGGCGCTCGGGAAGCGCTACGTCTCGGGAGCGCTCTGGAAGCGCAAAACTGGACGGATCCAGTGGAGACGAAGGTGAGCTGGACTGGGCCATCGGAGACGAAGGTGCGCTGGATGGGACCAGTGGCAACGAGGGTGAGCTGGGCGGGGCCAGCGGAGGCGAAGACAAGCTGGACGGCACCAACTCTCGGGGGTGCTTGGAAAGCGCTGATTCTCGTGGGAGCTCGGGCGGCTCTGAATCACTTGGGCGCTCGGGCGGCTCTGACTCTCTTGTGCGCTTGGGCGGTTCTGACTCACGTGGGCGCTCGGTAGAGCTGGACGGAACCAGCGGAGACAAGGATGCGCTGGGCAGGACCAGCGGAGGAAATGGAGAGCACTTGCGAGGAGACGGCACCGGAGGGCGCTGTGAGGAGCAGGCACCAGAGAGCACTGGCGAGGAGCAGGCACTGGAGAGCTCTGGCGAGGAGCAGGCACTAGAGGGCGCTGGCGAGGAGCAGGCACTGGAGGTCGCTGGCGAGGAGCAGGCACTGGAGGGCGCTCTGGTAGCGCGGAACTGGACAGAACCAGCGGGGACGAAGGTGAGCTGGACGGGACCAGCCGAGGCAACGGTGAACTGGACGGGACCAGCGGAGGCAACGGTGAGCTGGACGGGACCAGCGGAGGCAACGGTGAGCTGTCTGTATGCTCTTACTTTTTTGCCTTTAGAGTTTGTTTGTACACTTTAAGAGCTTCATGATATTAAAGGCGGAGTTCTTGGTTGTCAGGATCTCTAATTATTTTACACTAATCATCAAAACACTTTTCATTGGTGTTTATTGGTTTTCTTGTTGATTATTTTTCTCAAATTGCACACGATGCTGATTGGTGGAATGTGTCTGCAATGTCCTTTAGAGACAGATTTGTGCCTACTTTATTTTGTGTTAATTATAAATTTGTCCGATAATAATTTGATAGTTTGACTTTCTATTGCACTTTGATAGTTTTGTTTGCAGTTTTTTTCCATTTTAGGATTGAGGTAGCATTAGTTAATGAGAGGGCTGTCTGCATATTTCCTTGTATTGAGTTGTTTTAGGTAGAGTGTAATGTTACAGTGTTCTGGGGAGCTCTAGCCAGGCCCCCAGAGACCGTACAAGCGGGACCAGGGGAGTCACCGACGTACCCGCGGTGGGGCAGCGAAGTGGAGCACAGGGGTCCGACTCGAAAGGCAGTGCGTCCCGAAGTAGGGTCTGAATGTGTGGTGAGACACTCACCTGGCTCCATGGCTGGGCAGGGGGCGCGGGAAAAGGCTTCTCCACCCGGCCCTCCTCCAGGGGAAGGAGTGGTGTGGTCACCATCTCCTGAAGATCAGGATCCAGAGGCCCCGTGTCGCCCGTCTCAGGGACGCCGCCTGCCTAGCGCTTCACGGGCTTGGCAGGGGCGGAGGCAGGCTGCTACGATTTCCTGCGGCCAGCTCCACGCTGCGGCCGTTGTGAAGGCTGCTGGTGTGGCCGAGCTAGAGCGGAGATGGAGGCAGCAGGAGTGCGCTCTCGGCGATGAGCAGATGGAGGGGCTGCAGCCAGCGGTAGGGTGGAGACAGCAGCTGAACGCCGGGGCAGGATGTGACGAAATGCCTCCATCTGCTTCTGTGCGGCTGAGAACTGTTGGGCAAATCCTCCACCGCTTCGCCGAATAGGCTAGCCTGGGAGATCGGGGAGTCCAGGAAGCGATGCTTGTCGGACTCCCTCATATCCGCCAAGGTCAGCCATAGGTGGCGCTCCTGGACCACTAATGTGTACATCGTCTGACCCAGGGCCCGCGCTGTGACTTTGGCCTGCAGAATGAAGAGCTGCAGCACGCCGTCAGAAGCAGCACTGGACAGCAACCTCCGCTGACGCGCCGTAACACCAACGCCGTTTGCTGTCCTGCAGACACTCGGAGATTCGCTGTAATGCTCGGTTCCAAAGCAAAAAGCTGTTGTGCGTTTGCACGCGCTTTCCTTTTATACCCCTACCACGCGGTGAGGTGCGCATGGCGAAACACGCACACCAACTGTGATTGGCTTGTTTTGTTAACACTCGAATGTGACTGGGCTCTCGGGCGAGATCCCATTAGTCAGTCACACTGACGTTACGTCGAACATGACTGACTGATAGGGAACTAAGGATATCTTTATATATTTTTTTCCAAAATACATTAAATTATATGAGATCTCTAAGAGGTTCTTTAAAAATAAATATATAAATAAAACACACTCACAGACACACACATATGGGCTACATTTAAATACACTCTCTTTCTAAATATACTCTCTCTCTCCCCCCTCTCTCTCCTGTGTCTCTCTCTCTCTCTCTCTTTATCTCTCTCTCTCTCTCTGCCCTTTCTCCCTCTCTCTCTCTCTCTCTCTCTCTCTCTCTCTCTCTCTCTGGGAGTGATACTGTGCAGGTAATTACTGTGTTCTCTAAACTTAAAATAACAAGCATGGCCTAATTACAACTCACTCTTGATTACACCATATTCAGCAGGAGAATGAGGTGGGGGAGAGACTGTTGAATCTATGACCTCTTATTCTCTGTTTACATCATAGTTAGCATTTATATTTCAGTAGATTTAACCCAAAATTACCTTCCTTACTGTTAGCAACACTGATTGTGAAACACTGTACAAAAGTGACCTAAGTTACCAAGTAATATATTAGGCCTAGAACTGGATTATCTCACAAAGCCTATCAAGAACATGTCCAGGTCATATTTCACCTCAAAATCAACACAATAAATATGAAAATAAGATTTTGGACAGTAACACTGTACAAAAGTGACCTAAGTTACCAAGTAATATATTAGGCCTAGAACTGGATTATCTCACAAAGCCTATCAAGAACATGTCCAGGTCATATTTCACCTCAAAATCAACACAATAAATATGAAAATAAGATTTTGGACAGTAAAGTTAATTTTGCATTGTGAAATTATTTTTAAGCACATTCTCTCCACAATACGAAAAAATAAACTCTTAATTTTCTGCTTATTAATAGTTTAATAAGGTAGTTATCAAATCAGGTATGAGGTGGATTAATATCTAAAATATAGTCATTCAGTAAAAGGCATTAATCAGAATCAGAATCAGAATGAGCTTTATTGCCAGGTATGTTTACACATTCGAGGAATTTGTTTTTGTGTCAGAAGCTACTGCAGTGCAACAGAATGACACCAACAGAACAAAAACAGATAATACAAATAATTAAAAAGAACAAGTAATATGTGCTTTATAAGTACAAATAAACAGTCAACAGTCTTACAGTATAATATGCATGATAATAAGCAACTAGTTAATAGTGATAATTGGTACAAAAAGGGGTGTTTTTTTCTAGGCTTGATTGTGTTTATGGGGTGCAGTTAATGTTTTGTTTAAAAAAAAAAATAACACAATTCACCTTTATTCCACACCCTTTCTTCTATAGTCCCTTTTTCTGTTAGTAAACATAGTGATATTTTTCTGTTGGTGGAGCTTAGGTGGAGGCAGAAAGATTCCCATGAACGTTAGCTATGGAGTTTGGTAGCTTGTTTTTTTTGACAATGACTGAACAAAATCCAATTTAGCTTGGATATTTAATACTCACTGTCTGGGACGAGATTGTTATTTGCAAATGTTAACTTTAACGGACAAAACTAGATCGGCCGACCCATACACACTTTTACTCAAAGCTTGGGCAATTGACAGGATTCCCTTCGGTTGAGTGACTCTAACGTGTATAGTTAAGACAAACTCACCATGTCTATCTAGTCAACGATTTTTACAGCTACATTATTAATCCAGCCAATATTAATCACAACAATGTATGTGCATTTACAAATATTAAGAAAATACAGGTGCATGTCAAAACATTTGAATATCGTGAAAAAGGTTCAATTTTTCTTGTAACTTATTTCAAAAAGTGAAACTTTCATATATTTTAGATTTATCACATGTAAAGTAAAACATTTCAAAAGTATTTTTGTTTTAACTTTGATGATTGGAGTTTACAGCTCATGAAAGTCAAAAATCCAATATCTCAAAATATTAGAATATTTCCTAAGATCAATCAAAAAAGGATTTGCAAAACAGAAAAGTTCAAGTTCTTTAAAGTATGTTCATTTATCCACTCAATACTTGGTCGGGGCTCCTTTAGCACAAATTCCAGCATCAGTGAGGAGTGGCGTGGAAGCGATCAGCCTGTGGCTTTGCTGAAGCGCTATTGAGTCCACTAGTTGGATCCACTGTTCCTCGTACTTCTTTTAAAAATATCCCATACATTCCACATGGGGTTTAGGTCAGGCATGTTGGCTGGCCAATCAAGCACAGTAATATCATAGTCAGCAAAGCACTTGGAAGTGGATTTGGCACTGTGGGCAGGTGCTAAAGTCCTGCTGGAAAAGGAAATCAGCATCTCCATAAAGCTTGTCAGCAGATGAAAGCATAAAGTGCTCCAAAATCTCGTGGTGGACGGCTGCAATGACTTTTGACTTGATAAAACACAAAGGACCAACACCAGCAGATGTTACGGCTCCCAAAATCATCACTGACTTCGGAAACTTTACACTGGACTTCAAGCAGCTTGGATTCTGTGCCGCTTCAGTCTTCCTCCAGACTCTGGGACCTTGATTTTCAAATGAAAAGCAAAATGTACTTTTATCTGAAAAGAGGACTTTGGACTACTGAGCAACAGACAAGTTATTTTTCTCCTTAGCCCAGGTAAGATGTTTCTGACGATGTTTCTGTTTCAGAAGTGGCTTGGTAGCCCTTTTCCTGAAGATGTCTGAGCATGGGACTCTTGATGCACTGACTCCAACTTCAGTTCACTCCTTGTGAAGCTCTCCCAAGTGTTTGAATCTGCTTTGCTGACAGTATTCTCAAGCTTGCGGTCATCCATGTTGCTTGTGCACATTTCCCTACCCAATTTCTTCTTTCCAGTCAACTTTGCATTTAATATGCTTTGATACAGCACTCCTTGAACAGCCCCCTTTCAATAATGAGCATCTGTTACTTACCCTCTTTGTGGGGGTGTCTTCTTGACCATTGCAAAGTCAGCAGTTCTCCATTAGTGTGGTTTTAAAGAACAAGAGATCCCCAGAATGTATACTGTATGGATGGTCATTAATTGAACCTCAAATGTAAACATTATAAGATTTTGAGATACAGATTTTTGAATTTCATTAGCTGTAAGCTCTAATCATCAAAATAAAAAACATAAAAAAACTTTTGAAGTGTTTTACTTTACATCCAATTCATCTAAAATATATGAAAGTTTCACTTTTTGAAATAAGTTACAAGAAAACACTTTTTCACCGTATTCTAATTTCCTGAGATGGACCTGTAGATCGTCAGTTTATTGTTTTATACACATGCACACATACATTATTTCATACATGACATATTCGTGATATGTATAAGAAATCTTTAGATGTGCCCATAGCAGCACAAGACAATTATTGAACCTTTTCTGATAAGAAGTGTGCGCTGAAAACGCGATCATGTTTGATAATAGTTTCTGTCCAGTACGCTCGTTTTATCATGTTTAACCACAGCTGTCGTTGTTTTTTTGTCTGGCGGTGGCAGCAGGTAAGCGATAAAATTTCAAATTGGAGCCTGTACTATGTCGATTCTGGCACCCAACAGCACAAACAGATAATATTTTAAGCTCCTTATTTAGATGAATCTGCGCTGGTTTTAATGGGCCGCCTCTAGTTTTTACTTTGTTTTGCCTCCAGCAAGCGCTGTGACATAATCAATGTTCCTGTGGCTCAGTGGTTAGAGCATTACGTTAGCAGCGCAAAGGTTGTGGGTTCGATTCCCAGGGAACACAAGTACTGACAAAAAAAAATGTATAACCTGAATGCATTGTAAGTCGCTTTGGATAAAAGCGTCTGTTAAATGCATAAATGTAAATTGTGACGTAAGTTTTTTAGTTTTTTTGTTGTTGGTTCATACTTTAATATACACTCTTATTTGTAAATGCTACCACTTCTGTTTGCTTTTAATTTAAGGTTTTATCCTGATTAAACCTTAAATCTTTAATACTGTACGGCAAACGCAACGCGCTTCCATGTATAGCCCAACAAAAAGTTGGATGTTTATAATCCAATCTGAGTCATTTAAGCAAAAATGAAAAAATAATATAAATATATATATATATATATATATATATATATATTTGTCTGCACAGATTCCAATACATGACAGTAAATGGAAATAATTGTGCTGAAGTACTGGAATTTGTCATGGCATAATACTGGCAGCAATGTGGAACTACATAGATATGTTGTACCTTTTCCCCACATACACTTCCTTTCAACTGTGATGTAACACGAAAGCAAATAAAACAAACTGAAATTGCGCAGACAGTGGTAACATGACTGTGATTTCCATTACTTTCGTTGTTAATAATCTACATCAGCAGGTTTCTACCGAGAAACAGCTGAGTCAATGTGCATGTGCCAAAAAATCAAAAGCCAGCTATGATGGAAAAGCCATCACATTAGCCTAGTTCTTTGTCATAACTTCTTATTCTTAGCAATGAAGTTGTTTAATTAGAGCTACTAACTAATCTACCTCACAATTGTATTCCTTCTTAGAGAAAAATTATATCTATGAGGATTTCCTGTCAGGATTTAGACCATCTCATAGTACTGAGACTGCCTTTATTAGAGTGACAAATAACCTGCTCTTATCATCTGATCGAGGTTGTATCTCTCTATTAGTGCTACTGGATCTTAGCGCTGCGTTCAACACTATCGATCACAAAATTAATTTGAATGGACTAGAAAACTTTGTTGGCATTAGTGGAAGTGCACTAGCATGGTTCAAATCATACTTATCTGACCGCCATCAATTTGTAACAGTGAATGAAGATGTATCATATCGATCACAAGTTTAGTATGGAGTACCTCAAGGCTCAGTACTAAGGCCATTACTTTTCACATTTTACTTTTCATTACCCTTGGGAAATATTATAAGGAAACACAGGGTTAGCTTTCACTGTTATGCTGATGATACTCTAAATTTATTCACGGCCCGGTGAAACACACTAAATTGAGAAACTTATGGAATGCATAGTCAATATAAAAAAGTGGATGACGAGTAATTTCTTACTGCTAAATTCTGAAAAAAAAACAGAGGGGATAATTAGCGGACCTAAAACCCCCACAAGTAATAACCTAGAACACTGTTTAACACTCGATGACTGCTCTCTTGCAGAAATGTTAATTAATGTGTTTATGACCTCAAGGTTAGATTATTGTAATGCTTTATTGGGTGGTTGTTCTGCACGCTTAATAAACAAACTACAGATAGTTAAAAATGCAGCAGCTAGAGTTCTTACTAGAACCAGGAAGTATGACCACATTAGCCCGGTTCTGTCAACCCTGCACTGGCTCCCTATTAAACATTGTATAGATTTTAAAATCTTGTGAATTACTTATAAAGCCCTGAATGGTTTAGCTCCTCGGTACTTGAGTAAGCTCTTATCGCATTATAGTCCTCAAAACTCTGGCCATTTGATAATACCTAGAAAATAAAAAATCAACTGCGGACGGCAGATCCTTTTTCTATTTAGCACCCAAAATCTGGAACAATCTAACTAACAATGTTCGGGAGGCAGACACACTCTGTCAGTTTAAATCTAGATTAAAGACCCATATCTTTAACCTGGCATACATTAACACACTAATACACTTCTAATATTCAAATCAGTTAAAGGATTGTTAGGCTGCAGTAATTAGTCAACCGGAACCAGGAACACTTCCCATAAAACACAATGTACTTGTTACATTGTACGAAGATTGACATCTATGCTAATATTAGGCTGTTTCTTTCTTATTCCGAGGTCACCGTAGCCAACCGATCCGGTCCTTATCCAGCCCAGAGGGTCACTGCAGTCACCAGATCCAGTCCGTATCCAGAGCAGATGATCACTGCAGTCAACAGATCCAGTCCGTATCCAGATCAGATGATCACTGCAGTCAACAGATCCAGTCCGTATCCAGATCAGATGGTGCATCAGCAGCTAGAGACAACCTCTACAGCTCTGAACATCAGCGGAGACCAGGGCACCTAGATGAGCCCCAGAGACAGATCTCCAGTGAGGACCTCGTCACCTAGACAGCCATCGGGAAAAGACCACTGGAACCAATGGAGCCCTTACACTCTGACTTTGCTGCAGTTGGAACAAACTGCTGGTTAATTTGGCCTGAGAGGAACCGAGCCTGGTTTCTCCCAAGGTTTTTTCTCCATTCTGTCACCGATGGAGTTTTGATTCATTGACGCTTGTCACCTCCGACTTGCTTAGATGGGGACACTTCATTTCCAGCGATATCATCGACTGAAAATTTAGTGTTTAATTGTGTTATATTACATTATTGACACACCATTTTCCTATTTTGATATTGTGCAGTTGCTTTGATACAATTTGTATTGTTAAAAGCGCTATATAAATAAAAAATAAAGGTGACATGACATTCATGTTCGTACTAAATTATAAATAAATGAAAAACTGGAGGACTATTCTGCTGATAAAACCAACATTGAAAGCAGGCACAAATGAATAGTTAATAACGGACTCTAACATACAGCAAAGCCTGAAGTATACTTTCCTATATATGTCCCACTCAGTCTCACGGACAGGGCAAATGATGTGGCTGACATTCGCAATGACAGCAGCAAATGTACGATTGATCGGATGCTCAAACAAAAGGGTCCACTTGGTAGTGGCCATATGCTGAAGACACCCATCTGCACTTGCAGCCAAAGCAGTATACTTTGGAAGACTTGCATGCACTGAAATTCTTAAATTCGGAAAACAAAGCATTCCCAGGCCTACAGTACAGTATTGACATGTAAAATTAATTTAATAGCAGCTGAAATTTTATAATTTTTGTATTGAGATGTCCCACAGAGTTTAGCTCAGACCCTGAAAAAAAAACTCATCTACCTGTAGCCCTAGTAATTCTGAAGATCTTGATTTACTTGTTCATGTGTGTTTGATTAGTGTTGAAGCTAAACTCTCGAGGACAAAGACACTCCAGGACTGACGTTGCATACCCCTGGGCTAGACGGTTGCATTTTAGTGTCATCGGTTCAAAGAAGCTCATAGATGTCTCAAAAGTTATTTTATAGGCCTAGTTCTCCCAAAAATAAAATTATGTCATTATTAACATACAGGCTTATACAGTCATACAGGTTTGGAACAACAGGGGTATGAACGATGACAGAATATTCATTTTGGAGTGAACTATCCCCAAGTCGAGCAAAGGCCATCTTGGTAATGCCTCCAGGGAGCTATCATCAATGCATGCAATATGCATGTACTCCATCTCCATTGCCCAATCATTTCTTACACTATACTATCAGCTCTATCTCCGACACAATCCTGTCTTAAGGGTCTATGACTACTATCTTTGTCTTCATGGCTAGTATACTCAATGCAGCGACTCAAAGTTTTATATTCTTGTCTCAAGGATCATCAAAATAAAGGAGGTTTTTGTAGTAACAGTGAATATCTACATTCAGATATGTACAAAATGTCTAGAAAGATTTTACTTTCTTAATATTAATGTAAAAAACTATATATCAAACACTTGTGACTAATATGCATATGTAAGAGTCTGCTAAGCATTTTCATTTTTAGCAATATTCAGCTTAATTATAAACACTTCATTTTTAGCAGTATTATCGACTTGATTGCACAAACACTATTTGAAGAAAAGTGAATTGAGCTGGAGGATGACATCAATGATGAACTGACTTTAACTGGAAATTGACTGTTCGCTAATGGCTTTTTTTTAGAGTTGCTTTACAGCAGAATTTAATTTTTTGTTTGAAAATTCCTGTTTAACACTTGTAAAGCTGTTTCGACACAATCTGTATTGTGTAAAGCACTATATAAATAAAGGTGACTTGAATTGCCTAGGAGCTGTCTTTATCCACATACGCTCAAACATTTTTTGTCACTTGGTTCCCTCCTTACCTTCTTCTCATCTGTTTATAGCCGCTTCCCTTTTTTCAGCTGACTCACATGGACATGGAAGAAATGGTTACGAAAAGTTACGAAATCCTGAGACTCGTTCATTGTTTCTATGGAAAAAGAGCTCGCCGGTTTCGTGTTCTCACAGACTGTCGTTTTGTCACAACTCAGGGTGAGAGTGTTAGAGTCTTTCTCCATCTCAAACAGTGGAAAGAGTGATGATGCAGAAATGGCAGATGGAGAATGGGTTTAGAACAGAGGGTCATGCCAGTGAATGAAAACATGACACAGAGGAATAGACATTTGGTTTGTCAAGCTAGAGGTTCTTATTTGTAAATCTCAATCTCTGTGTGCATCTGGATATTTACATTAGTTTGCTTGCAGTTAAGAAGTCCTAGATGATGTGTGTGTGTGGTGTCTGGTAGGAATACAGCTAAACGGGCAGGTATCCTACAGTGTAAGGTTATGCCCATGGAAAGTGCCTTTGCTGCTGAGCATGTGAGGGCACCATTGAAGGAGTAGCAGATTTTTGGAGAGCTTATTGGAGAAATAAAATTAAGAGATAAAGATCAAATAATCGCCAGTCAAAGCAAAATCTGATGTATCTGATGCATTTTAAATTGTTACAGCTTAATAGTGTTCTCAGGTACTGCATAACCTTTGTCTCAGATGTATTTTTTTTTTTTAATTCTCTGGAAGTCATGCAGTATGAGACTAAATAATTGGGGTATAGTAAGAGTATAGGGTATAGCCCTTTAAGAAAAAGAATGCAAATGAGAACTCAAATAACTCACTGTTAAAACAGTTTGATAAAAAAAAAAAAAAAAAAAAATTATTATGAAATATTTCACTTATTATTGCAGACTTTGATATCTCAATGAATATGTATACAGTTTGAGACATTGAAATATCTTCTAAAACTCTAAACGAGACATGTGAATATTAGTGGAGATTTGATTTGGGATGATAGTTACACAAAGATCAAAATATCCCAACTCGCATTTCGGCAATTCTCCCTAAACAAATCAGGGTGCCTAGTATAAACTATATATCACTCCATTTTTATTCTGAAAATACCACTGCACCCACTTCTCTGAAATATTTATTGGTCATGCAAAAAAATGCCATACGTTGGGAAGACAAGCAGCTCTGTAATTATCAAGTGACTGTGGAATTTTGCATAGTCGAGCAACCGTTTTCATCTGTCTATAAACTACACTATGTGTAATCCAATATTTGAAGGATCCGATACACATCGGCACAAGATCACAATGACAAGTTTGTCAGAATTATTATATTATTATTATTATTTATATGTTTATAATAACTGAGTTATCCCCTGTCTTCTTTAAATATGTCCCTAGTAATTTGCAATTGAGATGGCTAGAGTCTGTTTTCAGGAGAACAATGCTTAAGCAGGCACTTGAGGCAAAGGTCTCAATTTGTTCTCCAATAATCTAATTTCTGTCAGGGACAAACCATTGAGATTTTCCCAACATGGTTGTATTATGGCAGTAAACATTTCAAGACAATAAAATGCACACAGTGCAAGGAAAAAAAACTGGTTTTGTACTGATCAGAGGCACATGATAAATATAAGGCAGACCACAGCTAGTTATAACTAGACTGATTAGATGACTTTATTCCATGGAAACCATAACGTATTGTCTTATAAATTCAGAATGCACACATACCCACCCTTGAGCACACATCACTCACATGAGCAACCAAACCCACTGCACAGAGGAAGAGGCAGGAAGTTCCTTCTTTCACTTCCAGTCATGCTGCATGTATGTATCCGTCTGCAGGGTGGAGTTGGAGTGGAGTGATGGAGCAGTGTCGACTGCGGTCAGAACAGGATATCAGCCGCCGTCTGCGTGTAGACAGAGGAGGAAAATCGAGAAGGGAGGAGGAGAAGGAGAACGAGATTGGGGAATCAGTGGTTTTTGGAGTCAAAGGGCAGTTGATGTAAATTTAAAAACAGACCCAGCTAAATTATATCGCTTGTTTGAGCTTGGTAAAGGGCAATCAAAGTTCCAAAACAATCCATTTAACAAATTGAATTTTCTATTTAACAAACTATTTCCAGTTCAATTCCATTTGTAGACATTCACATTTTTAAACCAGTAAAACCACCAGTTAAAGTGTTAGTCCACCCCAAAATGACAATTTTGTCATTATTCACTTAGTTGAAATGTCTTTCCAACTCCATAAAAGCTTTGTTCATATTCAGAACACAATTTAATATATTTTAGATAAAAACCGGGAGGCTTGTGACTGTCCCATTTACTGCCAAGTAAATAACACTGTCGAGGTCCGCCTCAATGCAAGGATGCGCTATTTTCATTCAAAACAAAGCATAAATACGTAAAATACGCATCATTGCGTTGAGGTGTATACGGAAGAGCGCATTCTGTGTGCGTTCGGTGGGTAATATCCAAAATAGCACTACGGTGATGATGAGAGACGGAGAGTAGACGAATTGTTGAAAAAAGTCGTTATTTTTATTTTCTTTGTGTACAAAAAGTATTCTCGTTGCTTAGACTACCCTAGTGATGCTTTTTATACTTTTCTGGACCTCGACAGTGTTATTTACTTGGCAGTCAACGGGACAGTCACAAGCCTCCTGGTTTTTATCTAAAATATCTTAAATTGTGTTCCGAAGACTAACGTAGCTTTTATGGAGATGGAACGACAATAAGTGAATAATGAGAACATTTTCTTTTTGGGGTGGGGTAAACTTTTGACCTCATAATACCCCCCCACACACACTACACACACACTCTCACACTCCTTTTTCAAGAGTAATGTGTAAGTGAGGAAAAGACACAATCAATGATATCAGATGACTGTTTCAATTGCATCAACTACCTCTGAACTAAACTAGCAGCATCCTAAAAAATATGTGGCATTTAATGATTTTGCCTGGTGTGGCAAAGTTTAGTTCACAGGACCAATGTGCATACTTTTAAAAATGTTCAACACATGCATGTGGATGTTAAAGGGTATATATGCACAAAGAGATTGTGTCTGTATGTGTGTGTGTGTTGTATTGCAGTGGGCAGCTTGCGGTGGAACAGAAGGTCTCTGCATGATGGGCGGATTTCGGGATTCACCGTGAAAAACAACAACGAGCCAAGGACACTTCCCAAGCAGGGGTTCAGAGATGTGTGAGTGTGTGAGAGAGAATGCATGTGGAAGTTTTTATATATTGTTTGTCAAAGTACATTATATTCCATCACAAACAATTGTTCTCCTCACTATCGTCCCTCTGTTTCATCTCTAAAAGGCTCTGGGTGGGTTCCAACTGAAATGGGCACAATGGCGCATTCCGATGGCTTGTGGTGTCCTGTGCTGGCATTAATCTGCTTTCTGCCCCATGCACACAACAGTGCTCGAAAGTCACATTTGGAATGGATTTGGAGCCTAAGTTGATGTTGTAGCAGTAGATGATTTTGTTCAGTTTCACTGAGTGCAAATTAATCCCTTCATATGATTTTAACATACATCCTGAGCCTTAAAACTATTTGATATGTTTGGCTTCAGAACAGTGTTTCTCATATTTCTGTATGTACATCCCCTTTACACACTCTGAGACAGAGTATGGTTTGTTTAATGTAGAGAGTTCGGTGTCAGTAGTTCCGGGACTAGTAGCAGCGATTTGTTTTCAGAACGCTGATGAGATCCAGATGTTTGGACCTGCTTTTGTTCAGGAGTCCAGAGGGTAAATAATTAACTCAGAGTACAGAGCTCAAAACAAATCTGGCTCGAGAGTGCCGTGAGGTCACTTTGACGGTTTGAGAAAGATGGGCTGCAGTTTTGGAAGCCATTCGATGGTTAAGTGTGGATATAGATTTCAAGCGAGGAAGAACTATTGATTTCCAAGATCCTAGTAGGGTGCTCTTCATGGCCCCTTCTGAGTATTTTTCAGCTCCAAAAGCACTGTTTCTGCTTAGATGAATGCATGTGTGCTTGTATTTATGGGCATTATTCAGGCATGCATGTGTGAACACCCTCTGCCGTATACTCACGACCTCAATATGGTATTTGCTTGCTCACCTATTATGCCAACTTCATGTTGTCATTGTTTGGAACGGGGCAGCACTCTTTCCTTACACCTTATTTCTGGGCCAATTCGTACTAGGCCTGGCAATGCCAGCCAGAACTGATCTCACTGCAACATGCTGGGATGAGATCACTTACACCCATGCCCCTATATAGGACAAATAGTTTTAAAAATGGATGGATGGAGATCACCTATATTCTAATTTGGTCACATTAACTCAAAATATTGAGACATTCAACACACCCTTCACCACCAGTGGATGCAAATGGTTCCCCTTCATGGGAACTTCAAACTGCATCCCCTAGGGGTCGCTTTGGGGAACGTCGTCAGCGTGACCCGTGCCTGAAGCATACAATATAAAAACACCACTTGTTGGCCGGCGACAACCCATGACATCACTACCAGCGCAACCGCAATATAAGGGACGCCGGGAGGACACATCATTATCTTCTTCGTCTTCACTGACTGGTCTGTTTGAAGCGTGCATTCTGTTAGGAATACAGTTTTCCTTGTATTATCATGGCGAGCACTAGCAAGGCGTTTAGGAGGTGTGTGGATCCGTGTCCTTGTCATTTGACACCCGATGACACACGCGATCGTTACGTCTTTTTTTTGGGCGAGGGGCACGCACGTGTTGTCCTTGAGGGGGAAATCTGCGTGCATTGTGAGCTGTTCTTTATGAGAAAGCTCCGCTCTCGTCTGTCCCTCTTTTCGAGTAAAGAAGGTGAGCCGTCTGCCTCCCGCGATTCGTGACCCACCGTTGCCGAGGCACGGAGGAGAATGAAATTATGGGGTTTGTAGGTGGATCTGGCCAACGAGTTGGAGAGGGAGCTTTCCCTTTCGCACGAGTCGGCCAGGAACGAGGGCGAGCCGCTGGATCATGATGATGCGATCTCTCTGACATCATCTGATCCAGCGACTAGTGCTCTACTGGGTTATGCCCAGGAAGAACAGGAGATGGCTGAGGGTGAGGAAGTGGAGACTGAACTCTCTCAAATCTCCTGCCCTGCGTACGAAGAGCTGTTGGAGGTATTGGAACGTGCCACGGTGAGGCTTGACTTACCGTGGGAGCGAACCAAGATGGCGGCACCGCGGGGACATCTCGATGAGCGATACCTTTCTGGCCATAAACGCCCAGCTCGAGTGAGCCTTCCATTTCTTCCTGATCTCCATACGGAGGTCGAGAAGGAATGGAAAAAGCCATTTTCCTCTCGCATCTGTAGATTCCAGCATACCAGTTATGCTAACATTGAAAAGATGCGTGAAAGCGGCTATGAGAAGATGCCCCCTGTATAAGAGACGCTAGCTAGCTATCTCTCTATGGGTAAGACGACTTCTCTAAAGGTTCCCTCCTTGCCATCTAAGCCCCTTCAGGATACATCATGCTTAAATGGCAAGGCGTACGCAGCAGCAGGTCAGGCGGTCGCCTCATTGCACACCATGGCGGTGCTCCAGGCGTACCAGGCGGACCTACTGAAAGACCTGGATAATGGTCAGGGCTTGTCGCCTGACCAGGTAGCTGAACCGAGCCGCACCACAGATTTGGCCCTCCGTGCCCCCAAGCAGGCTGCCACTGCTATGGGCAGGTCTATGGCAGCCATGGTGGTAACGGAAAGGCATCTGTGGGAGAACTTGGCAGATCTCGAGAGGAAAGAGAAGGGCTTTCTTCTCGACGCTCCAGTCTCGCATTCCGAGTTTTCGGTACCTCCATCGAAACGGTGGTCGAGAAGTTCAGAGAGGCGAGGGCGCACTCAGCAGCTTTTAAAACCTTCATTCCAAGAAGGTCCAGGTCTGAGCCCGAACAGAGCAGGGGTCCTGACTCGTACTGGTCTGAGGATCGGAAACGGGCACAGAAGGCCAGTGTCGCGACTCGTGCCCCTCCCCCACCTACGGGTAGGGTTAGAGGGAGGTACAGGTCAAAAAGAGGTAGACAAGACCTGAGGAAGGTGATCCAGGCGGAACGTCCTCAACAGCGTTCTCATCTGGACCAGAGTAGAGACTAACATCTACTCCCTTCCCTCGGAGGGGTTTATAACACCAGCCCTTAGCCTCTCTAATTCCCCTGCAACCACCATCTACCCCACCTGACCGAGGTTAGGTGGGAACCTAAGACTGCAGTCAGACTGGACCTATGATGAATTTGGTCAGGTTCTATGTTCATCGAAACTGCCTTACTGATGGTCCGGACCTGAGGCCTCCTCGGAGGTTTCCATGGGAACCTCCTCGGTCCTCAGGTTATTCAGATTTGCAGTCCCACGGATTAGGTCTCTCCAGCAAGCTGTTGGTCGAGCTAGCCTTGCTCCCCTCACCTTAGAGGGTCACCTATGAGGATGCCGCTCCCTTCTGAGCATTGTAGGTAGAGCTAGCATTGCTCCCCTCACCTAGAGGGTCACCTATAGGCATGGCACTCCCTTCTGGACTCCTTATCGGTCGAGCTAGCATTGCTCCCCTCACCTTAGAGGGTCGCCTATGAGCATGCCGCTCTCTTTTGAGCATTATGAGAAATGAGTTATCTGCTCTCCAGAGCTCATTGTCGGTAGAGCTAGCATTGCTCCTCACCTAGAGGGTCACCTATGAGCATGCCGCTCCCTTCTGAGCGCTTGAGTTTTCTCTCCTTCAAAGCTCCTCATTGGTAGAGCTAGCACTGCTCCCCTCACCATAGAGGGTCATCCATGAGCTTGCCGCTCCCTTCGGGGCATCTGTATTCTCTCCAGAGCTTGCTGTCGGTAGAGCTAGCATTGCTCCCCTCACCTAGAGGGTCACCTATGAGCATGCCGCTCCCTTCTGAGCTCCAGAGCTCATTTTCAGTAGAGCTAGCACTGCTCCCCTCACCATAGAGGGTCACCTATGAGCATTCTGCTCCACTCTGGGCCTCATTGGTAGAGCTAGCACTGCTCCCCTCACCATAGAGGGTCACCTATGAGCATGCCGCTCCCTTCAGGGTGTCTGAGTTCCCTCTCATTCTGAAGGATGAGTTTCTCCGCTCCCCAGAGCTCGCTGTCGGTAGAGCTAGCATTTGCTCCCCTCACCTAGAGGGTCACCTATGAGCATGCCGCTCCTTTCTGAGCGTCTGAGTTTCTCCGCTCTCCAGAGTTCGGTGATAGGTCGCTCGCCTTGTTGGTCGAGCTAGCATTGCTCCCCTCACCATAGAGGGTCATCTATGAGCATGCCACTCCCTTCTGAGCGTCTGAGTTCCCTCTCACTCCAAGGAATGAGTTGTTCTCCGCTCCCGAACCATAGAATGTAATATCAAAAATATATATAAGTGCACACGCTAAGCGCTGGGCACTTTCTAAAAATCCACTCAGTGGTAAGGTCGCACATCAAGTTTTTTGCGTTCTTTCTAAAATCCACGTTATGGTAAGTGTACACGCTAGACTTTGGGCACTTTTCTAAAATCCACCCAGTGGTAAGTTCGCACATCGAATGTTCTGCGTTCTTTCTAAAATCCCATAGGGTAGAGTTACCTGCGCAGCTTCGTGCCCTTATTTGAGCTGGTCAAGCCCAGGTTTGTGCCTTGGGCCCCGCTCCCTTAGCCGGTATGCAGCTCGGCTTTTGGCCAAAGGGGATAATGTCACTGACAGCATCAACCGTCCCAGGGGCAACTCCCTTAGCCTGGTAGAATTTGCTTAGTGCTCGCCTTTGCGCGACATTGGCTTGCACTCCCCTCAGCATGGCGGCGTGGGTATAACGTTCCCCATAGCGACCCCTAGGGGATGCAGTTTGAAGTTCCCATGAAGGGGAACGTCTCAGGTTACATATGTAACCATGTTTCCCCAGAGTAGGGAACGAGACACTGCGTCCCCTAGGCTGTGTGCCATGCTTCGGACGCAAGCTTCAGACGAAGAAGCGAATGATGTGTCCTCCTGGCGTCCCTTATATTGCGGTCGTGCCGGTAGTGACGTCATGGGCTGTCGCCGGCCAAAAAGTGGTGTTTTTATATTGTATGCTTCAGTCACGGGTCACGCTGACGATGTTCCCCATAGCGACCCCTAGGGACGCAGTTTGAAGTTCCCATGAAGTGGAACCATGGTTACATATGTAACCTGAGACGTTATCTACTGGATATGAAAGATACTTGAGTTTTAGCAGATTTTTTCATTAAATGACCTGTCAATTACAGAGGGACTTCCATTGAAATAGCCTTACTAATATTTCTTAACCCTGTTCCTGATGCCCCACCACAGTGCACAGTTTATGTCTCACTAAACTATGGGTCTTCAAACTCTGTCCTGGAGGGCCAGTGCCCTATAGAGTTTATCTCCAACTTGCTTCAACACACCTACCTGGACGTTTCTACTATGCCTAGTAAGACCTTGATTAGGTGTAGTTAATTAGGGTTGGAGCAAAACTCTGCAGGACACTGGCCCTGCAGGAACAAGTTTGAAGACCCCTGTCTGAAACAAACACACCTGATTCTCACTCACAGTTTCACTCATTAGTAGAAACATAAAATTGGTGTGTCAGACAAAGGATACATTCAGAATGTGCAGTGTTGGGGACCAACACCAAGTGTCCAATTCCACGCCTGGGGTCCACTATATTGCAGGGTTTAGCTCCAATCCATTTAAATGCACCTGAACCAGTTAATCAAGGGCTTAATGAGGCAGGGTGAAGCTAAACTATGCAGATGCAAGACCAGAATCAGGTCTACACTGATCCCGTCCATTGTAAAATAAAATAAATAAAAATAATCTGTGAACTGTCAAAGATCAGTCATAACTTAATTTCAGCTAAACCAGCAAGTTCTCCTTTTCTTACAGCTAAAGCGGGGCACAATTTTGGGCCAAATTCTCCGCTTCTGATAATCCTTGGTAAGGACTTTATCTTGATGGTTCTGTAGATTATCTGATCAGATTTTCCTGTGGTGTGGGGAATTGCCCATAAGAATGTTGGGGCCATGCTGATCTCTAATCATAAAATATCAAAAAAATTGAATATTTACAATCAGAAATCCTGAGGACAAACACGGGTCCACTCTATAGATTATCACATGGAACAACAAATATTCCCAATCAGTAAATATAATAACATGTAACATGTAAAATACATGTTCATGTCATCTCCATGACTTCATCCAAACCTTTTTCTTTTATTTCCACAAGTTTTCTGTAAAAAAGCAGTCCAAACACAATTTTTGTACATAATTTCTTTACCCTGAAGTCACGTTTGACTGTAAAAGATTTAGCAAGATCTCCATGTTCACAAATCTTTTAGTGTGTGCTAGCCTTATCTTGCTGAAAAATACAAGTGTGGATTGGATGATAATGATACCTCACCAAACGATGTTGTAATGGAACTGCTACCATTACTCACTGTGCTCAGAGCTGGAACAATGGTGCATAAACACTTTTAGATCCTAAGAACATAGAGGCAGGATACAATCTTTGTATCTTACACTCCGTTTCCAAACAGTTAAAATTACAAACTAATTCATACTCTGAATGCGCTACACAAGACATGTGTGATTATATTACTGGATCCTCGAAATTGAATGGCAGAATGCACGTTTTAAACAGCTTATTGTACAGGTAATCACGTTCTAATGTAATGCGTTGCTGCACTGTAACGCACACACATAGGCTACAGACAGTAGCGTGTGCAATACAACACGCGCAGATCGCGCATCATTCAGCGCGAAAATGTATTGTAAAGTCCAGTCAAGTCACCATTATTTATATAGCGCTTTTAACTATACAAATTGTGTCAAAGCAACTGCACAATATCGAAACAGGAACATTTTTGAGTTAAAGGCATTTCATTATTGAATTCAGTGATGTCATTGTCCTGCTCAGTTCAGAAAAAAAAACCTTGGGAGAACCTTGGGGGGGGCAGTTCCCCTCTGGCCAGATGAACCAGTATTTTGTTCCAACTGCATCAAAGTCAGATTGTAAGGGCTCAACTTGTTCCAGTGCTATTGTCAACACTGTTCTGTGATTTTTCGTTAAAATAGCTTAGAAACTGAAAAGTTCAAGCATATATTTCTTAATAACTAAATCCCACAGCTTCACTACTAGTAGAGAGATGTTGCCAGGTAGAATTAATTCACACACACAATCGCTCTCACTAATGCATGAATTCATATGAATGTAATCTTTACTGTACTACTTATCTGTATCTGATTTAGAACGAGCAGGAATCTGTGAGAAATATAACGACCCAAAGACTAAAGAACTAATACAAATAAGCTGTTATAGGTGCAATAGTAGTATGGGCAGCGCTGTGTCATATTTCATAGCTGTGCACAAGGTGTTTTTCACAGCTCCATTTTCACAGTTCATTAATGACGTCATCAGCGACTAGTCAACTTCGACTTGACTTTCATCACATACAAGTCGACTTTAAAAAAATCAGAAGTCATTCAACCCCTACTGTGTGGTCACCTTTATCGCTCGGAGTGTGAGGTCTGTCGCAGCATGCAGCTCATGTAGAACCGCCAGGTCATGACCTGAGAGCCCCTCTCAGGGCTTTGGCCTGATGGACCTGCAGTAACGCCATGGCATGTAGGGCAGAAGCCGCCTCCCCATAAGCTCTATAAGCACTGCCAGTTAGGCCTGATGAATACTTACAGGCCTGTGAGGGGAGACACGACTTGTGGTGGTGTGGTTCTGGACATAGTTGCATGGCCACAGACGGCTGCACAGAGGGGATGCCCATGTACCCCAAAAGCGGCTCCACCATCGAGGGTGGTGAGGGGGGAGGAGCCACAAGATTTGTTTCGGGCAGTGAAAGGTGCCTACCACGATCTTGTAAGCTCCTCATGCACTTCCGGGAAGAATGGCACTGGAGGGGGCGCTTAGAACCAGCGCGACCCCCACCAAGAAACCACTCGTCCAACCTTGAACAATCGGGACGCAGTGGAGGATTCCATACAAGCCCGACATTCTCGGCGGCCTGAGAAAGCATAGCCATCATCTCTGAGTCTGGCTCGGACAACGCTACTACACCCAGAGGGGGCAACGCAGTCATCATCCCCGGAGAGAGAGAGAGAGAGCGCTCCGATGCAGCAATTGACATCTGTTCATCAGGGGGAGCACTGAAGTAAACGGGGTGTACCCTGCTCTGCAGAAGTCCCAGCCCCGATCCAATGGCACACCCGATCCGGATGCGGAGTGCTTGAGGGGTGAGGAACTCCACTTGGGGA
This sequence comes from Gymnocypris eckloni scoliostomus, assembly GCA_027564155.1. Taxonomy (NCBI): domain Eukaryota; kingdom Metazoa; phylum Chordata; class Actinopteri; order Cypriniformes; family Cyprinidae; genus Gymnocypris; species Gymnocypris eckloni. The sequence goes on along the minus strand of CM050412.1, from coordinate 67,973,426 downwards.
AGCCCGAGCCGTAATCCTCAAATAACCTCTGACTCCACCGGACGCAGCGCTGCTCCGGAATGCAGAGGAAGAGGGGTCCTGCCATGTTTGACATAGCAGAGTCTATTACGCAACTCCGAGATGGTGATGTCCCCACAAGAAGAACATGAACCATCCACAAAAGCATACTCAGCATGCTGAATGCCCAGGCACGTGAGGCAGCAATCGTAACTGTCCAGATAACGGCCAAATCCAGAAACGCACGGGTGATAAGACATCTTTAAAAAGATCACCCGTGTTGCTCTTTTAGTGCTGAAGCATGCAGGTGAACTGGCCACCGCACACTCCTGATGTGGCTGTCAGCAGAAAAAATATATTTTTCTCTCCCGTACATCCGTTACAACCACTGCTGCGCCATAGCGCCTGCACTCGTTTCCAGAACACTCTTCCGTGGAAAGGAGAGCAGTAGTTTCAACCACTGCCACTCGGCTCCGAAGCGAAAGGATGAATTAATGCAGTGCACCTGCTGCCTCTTATACTCACACTGTGATCAGTAGTAGCTGGATGCAATGATCGCATGCCATTGTCCATTGGCTCGTTTAGTTACACTTGAAGTGGATAGGTCTCTCTGGCGATAGGGTTGGGTATCGTTTGAATTTTATCGATTTCGATTCTGATTCCGATTCTGCTTATCGATTCCGATTATTTTCGATTCCCAGTTTCGATTCCAATGTGATTAGATAATGATATCAAGCATTTATCCCATGTCTCTTTTTAGCAAACCATTGCACGATATATATTTTAGTATGAATTGAGAGACGTTCTGAAATGTAATGCATTCATAAATGCATGCACAGTTTGCAGCTTTAATCGTCTTTTTGGTAATTTCGTGACTTAACTGATGACAGACTCCTATACTGTCTCTTGTGCGCTTATTTATGATGACGCGATCAGAGCATGCGCCGTGAGCACAGTGACGGCTGACCGGACAGGAAAGATTGTTTTACTGACATATAGCCTAACAGCATCTCACTTTTCTACCGAAGCTCATTTGGCTGGTGTACCTTTTCCGCGCTCATTTGACTCGCGCCTGGCGCTGAGGCAAAGCTGCAGTGATGCAAAAATACACTGGTTCCGCGTCTTAATAAAGGCATTGCTTATCAAGAAAAAGGGGACAAAAACTGCAGTTTTGAGCAAGGTGGCCAAGCTTAGATCAGTGGTGCCACTGCTGCACGGATGAACCAAGTGATCACAACATTGTGAACGCACATCTCAAAGGTTGAGGAATGAAACAGACAAATCATTTTAATTTAGGAATAGAATCACGTTGGTGTTTGAGTCATATTCGCAATCTTTAACGATCTATTAAATTAATGTCATGTTGGTGGTGACACCTCTCTTGCAACCTGTTTAGCTATCGCAGATATTATACTTCTTCACAGATATCACAGATATCAGGCTTCTGATCGCAAATGCAGGCAAACTTTGGGACACTTAGATTAGCGAGCAAGGTCCTGGCAGATCGCTAGATCACACTTGTCCTCACAGATGAAGAGAAAAAAAAGCGCATAGGAATCGATAGGCGGAATCGAAATTTTCCGAAACTAGTATCCGATTCCTGACCTTAAGTATCCGATTCTGGAATCGGAATCGATTTTCGATTCCCAACCCTATCTGGCGAGATCCCAATTTAGTCAGTCATCAGACGTGACTCGGAGTGACCGACTGAAATAGAACAGAGAATGTTCATTAGTTGTTGTATTTAAATTCATATGGATTTTTCAGTGTATAATCAAAATATTTTTCCTAGCAATTACAACATATTTACTTGTTATGTATCTATATGAACAGTCCATATATACAGAAGCTTCTTCCATTATTTAGTCAAAGACTTTGTTCACAGAAAAGTTCCTGCATTGAAAGTAAATCATATTGCCTCATGCAAACTCAATTTGTAAATGCAATAATTTCAACATGGCTTGCATTTCCCTCAACAGTGTTTTTAAAAGGGTTAAGAATTGTCAGGAGTTGAAGCAGCATAGATTCTGGACTGGATTTATCCCAAGTTGGGATAACAATCTTTTTTTTTCTTGGCTTATAATGCCTGCCAATCTTTTTCTTCTTTGACTGAGCCCTTATTTCTTAGAGAAGAATTGAAGTGTGCAGATTGGGATGTTTGTATATGATTAGACATCACAGAGGCAGTCATTTTCTCCCAAAATGTGAGGAGTACGCATCTGTTGAGGTTGGCGGTTACTCATTAAAACAAACATGGAGTAATTAAAGAATAACACAAAGGAGCAAGTGTAGGGGGAGATTATGTAGAACTGAGGAAGTTAGCCGCATCATCCTTTTTTTGCATCTCCAGTTTGGCTATAGAGCCAACTGAAGAAACAAGACCAGCTTTCTTGTTGACCGCTTAAGTCCTATTAGGATGTAGGGCTCCTACGACACTTTCATTGTGCTCTGAACTTTTGATGCACACTATGCTGAGGATATCCTGGATATGTTTGAATTCTAGAGGAGGATGAAAGAAGGAAATAAGGCAGACTGAAATGTGAAATGTCACCACATAAAATTAACTAATGGCTGCTAATGGTCAGCCGTCTACATAAACGGCATCCTATCTGAAATGTAACCTCATATTTCAGATGCTATTCATGGGTAACAACTTTGTTAGCAGCTGTGCATGTGCACTGGCAAATACCAAATGTCCTGACATGACCTGCATGAGATACTCAACTAATGCACATAGTTAAATCATTGTTGACAGACACTAGCATGTAGCAAAGTTAACTATTAGATGTTCAAATAGGAAATGAAAATATATACAAAACTGGCACCAATATGACATTTCGGTCACACTTTATTTTAAGGTCCACATCTTGCTATTAACAAACTATTAACTATGACTTTTGCCTCAATAGGCTCATAATTTGCTGCTTATTAATAGTTAGTAAGGCAGTTGTTAAGTTTAGGTATTGGGTAAGATTAGAGATGTAGAATATGGTCATGCAAAATATGTGTATGTACACATATCAAGTACCAATAAACAGCCACTATGATAATAATAGGCATGCAACTAGTTAATGGTGAGAACTGGTCCCTATGCTAAAGAGTTACCATATTTTATTGTTCTTTGAGGTATATTTTGAATTGTTTGCATGCAAAGTCTATCTAGGCTATACAGTATATTACTGTTTACAACAATATGCTGTTTAAAAAAATAGGTCTTGAATTTTCTGTGAATCAAATCCATGATTGATTACTAACACCATGCTCTACTGTTTGGTAATATCTTGGTAACATATGTATGTTGCCTATCAACTAGGAGAACCCTTTGATGCTAAGTTAATTTAAATGAAAAATAGCTCATTTAAAACTGATATCAATATAGTGATCATGTATTCATTCAACACTTCTGCTTGCTGTGTGTGTGCCATGTTATGGGCCTGCAAGTAACAGTGAAAACCACATGTTATTGCATGTCGATGCAGTGGAACTATGGGCCAGCAGCTGAGAACTCTGCTTTTTACATTACTGACCACATTTATTCATTAAACACTTCAGCTGTGCGCGAAGCTATGCCTTGACTGTATTTGTTCAATCTTGTTAGCATGAATTACACGATGATGGAATTATTAGAATCTATTATACTCTAATGAAATACTTTCGCCTTGTCTGTGTAGCTGGTTTCTGTCTGTTGGTTATCGTTTCCCCCCTTATGGTGTTGTTTTGCTAAGTGCTTGCTGAATGCTTCCCTGGAGAGTCTTTAGGGTATTTGTTGTGCCTGTGGAGTATTTACTCAGAGATTGTGTGTGTACACACTTGGTTGTGTAACCGCACACCCTCTACAGCTGTCAGATACTTGCAATGTTAGCCTGCAGAACTGAAGGAAAATCACCTCTCTTAAATACCATCAAGATGTTGAGTCAATGTGGTGCAATAACATACCGTGAGCCCCTAAACAATCTCAATTTCTCGATGGCTCACTTTCTCTGTTTCCCTTCAGGGGTGATTGTCTGTTTGAATGACTTTTGTCTACAGCTGTATGCACAGAGTGTTTGCTATGTAGACTCAGTGGAAATGTGCTGTAAGGTTTTAGGCTGGTAACATGTTTTGAGAGTAGGTCTCTCAAGGAAAATATAGTCCACTTCAGGAAACACTTCAGAAATGGCTTAACGCCACCTAAAGAGGCCCTAATCGTCCCTCGAGGGAGCACACATGTCCATCATAATGTGACTTTGACTATGTCTAACCCCCTCATGTCAACACAACTGGAGGTATTTCTGTAATTTACAATGGACAGATAGTTAGTGTTGAGGAACCTACCTTTACGAGTCTACAAGTTACATAGAATTGAAAACATGTCTGGGTATACATCGCTAGTGCATTTCACAAATAATTAAAAAGTAACACATTGAATTAAACAAAATTCAATCTTCTGAGGAAGAAAAACTAAAATTGTACTTGTAAAATACATTTCAACAGTATAGTTTAATTTACTATTTTGTAATATATATATATTGTTTTACAATGTAGTTTATGAGACTGAATCTGCTAAAGGCTACACATAAATAGTTGCTAGCTACATTGAGACTATTTAAGAGAGCAATACTGTTTGAAATATGCTGCATGTTTTTTTTTGCTTGAATTGGTGCATTAAATTCATATTAGTTTACATAAAATTCAACTAATAACAAGAAAGCACTCATTTATAAAACTTGGTCAAAACAGTGATGATAGCAGTATATGTTTTTTATATTTTGTGACAATAAGTCACAAATATGGTACACAAAATTATCCTTTGAACCAGTTTTATGCATATGTCCAAATTAAATTGCGCTATTGAATTGAACTTATCTATGCTACTGTAAAACTTCACGCATGATGGGATATAAAATCAGCAATGCAGCATTTTGTCACTGCTCCTCTTTTAAAATACTAGCTTTAATATACTTTAATGATTAAGTTAATATTGATGCTGATTTTAGTAAGTTACTCCCTATGGCTGCAGCTTTACTCAGTGTAACAACATTTTCTAATGTAACATGTAACATTTGTAACATAATGTATTGTATCAACATAATGTAACATGTAACATTTTCTAATGTAAGGGTTTAAGTGAGATGGATGCATGTGTTTCTGATAAGTTGTCAGGACATATGGCCATGTTTATGTGTTCTCTTTGTAATTTCTAAACTTGTAAAGCACTGAAGTTTATATTAAATATGGACCACCATATGGAGAAAATGGAAATCTGGTAACAAAGCAGGCCTCCTATTGGCTCACAACCAAACAGGAACTGTGTGTATCTGTCGCAGGTGGGCCTGTGCTGTTGTACATTTTTACTGTGGTGGTTTACCCCAGTCGAACCTCTGGCTGGCAGGAATTGCTAACAGATGGCATGCATGCGAGTACTCTAAATAATCAAGGAATAATCCACCGTGTAAGGGTAATTTACTCTGATAACATTCTACAATGATCATCTACATACAAACTAATACTGTACATGGGGCTTATTTCTGTGTGATGCATTGAAAATTAAATAATAAATCTTACGTGATTGAGTGAAAAGACTTTGGTTTACCTCAAAGTACTCATGTGTGGCGTCGGCTCCATTCCTGACTGAGGTAGAGGAATTCTTCAGGAAAGCAGCTCTGCAGGCTGGATCAGCCTCAAACCGCCTTCATTATGCAGTCTAGACAAGACCTCCAGGAACCCCACTGACAGGCTCCTTCCATCCCAATCCTCACCCCACCTACCTATCCAACTACATCTCCCTCCAATCGCATCTCACCCCAATAGGTCAGAATCTTGAAGACCACAGCCATTTTTGTCACCCAAAAATATAATTTCTAATATTGGGAAGCAAAGTGACTTTCAGATGATGACCTGATTATATCATTGCATGTTAAATGTTGCCCTATGATGCCACGCTGGTACATTTGTGACACACACTGGACATTTTCCAAACCCTAGTGAACTGCCTATGCAGGCAGTATTTTAGGGCATTTTTGGTGCGCTCCCGGCATGAAAGCTGTTCCAAAAGGTAAGCAGCGTGATATGATCATTTATTTTTGCCAACGTTTAGGGCAGCATCACAGAAACAATCACATAATGGTGGATGAAATGTGGATGACAGTCGATGAAATGGGACATGTTGTTAAAATAAAATATAATAATTCTGAAGTGTTTATAAAGGATATAAATAATTTAAATTGAATCTATTTAAAGTATTTCTTACCTTGTATCCAATTAGGCATACTTCCATTCTACATAGTAGGCAAAAAAACTGAATGTGAAATTATTCTCAGTATTCATAAAGCAGTGGGGGAAGCACCCAAATGACCCACCGATGAGATTCTGAAGTACGCATTCGATGGACACTTTAGCATCCCATGAGTCCTCGTGAGAAGAGCTGCGAATGGCAGTGAAGTGGTGTAAGTCACATGACAGTGGCGACATGGCGGATGTAGTATGTATGGATTTAATTTACTCTATATAGAGCAAACCTTTATAACAGTTGCTAAGTTTGCCTTTTATAAAATGTTGTACTGACAGTCCCATAAGAAAATTTATTTTCTTTATAGTAAATGTGTAGTAACAATGTTTTTTGGCATATTGCTTATAATATATTGCATATAGCAAAACCATGGTTAATTTGTATTTACCATGTTTGTTGGGGGTGGGGGTGGTTATGTGTACTAAAAGCAAGGTTAATTTTCGCAAGGAGTATGTGAATTAAAATATCAGCTTAGCAATATGCTCATGCCTAACTATTGAAATCAATTAAGAGGCAGCATCCAAAATCACATACTTCCTTAGGAATCGAAGGCAAAAACAGTATGTAACAAAAGAAGTATGTTCAAATTCACAATACTGTGAAAGAGAAGGTAGAAAGTACCCGGATTACCTACTACTGTACTTTCAGTGAGGTTCTGAAGTATGCATACAGTGGACACTTTACTGTCCCATGAGGCCACGGGAGAGGATTTAAGAATGGCAGTGACCTGACACAACTGATGCTGGTTGATCATGTGACAATGACAACATGGCGAATCCAGATTACATTCATACTGTGTAGAGTGCTCTCTTTTGCGGCAGTAATACTTACTCATAAAAGTACCTGCTCAAGAGAGTGTGTGATTTCGGACGCTGCCTGGGTCTTCCACTCTGTATGATACATGTATGAAGAACATTTCAAAAGATTAAATTTAGATTTGAATTTCAACTGGAATTCAAACTGAATTGGATACTTAATTTATAAAATCATATTGCCTCCTTTAGTAAGTTACATGTATCTAGTTACTTTAAAACATTAGCTTTACTGTAGTTTAGCTACTTCAAATTATTCAAAGTAACTTCTCCAAAATTGATATGTGATTAAAAACACAGACTATGAATGTGCAGTGTCAGAGAGCAATAAATAATACGTTTAGCAACTGTATGCACATGTTGTGTATAACCTTAATATTGTTAAATAATCACAACACAAACCTGTGTCTAGGGAACCTGGTTTCTGTTTCGGATACACCTTTACAAGCATTAGCTGAGGCATTATAGTCATAGTTTCTGTCTAATTATGAAACCACCAAAACGCTACCCATTCGCCACACACATCTCTTTCCATTCTGACTAGTACGTCTCTGTCCATTATGCTACATGTGCACATATATAAGAAAGTGTCTTTCCACAGTCCGTGGAAAGATATCGCGGTGAACCCACACCAAATATCTTGAAGAAACATTATGGACTGGAGGGGTGAAGAGGTGCATTAACAAAGAGAAACAGAGACGTGTGCGAGAGAGAGAGAGTGTGTGTGTAATTTGACAATGAATTCCAGTGTGATAAGTAACAGCTGCCGGCGTCTCAGTGGCCCTGTTCTCTATGAGTGTGTGTACGTGTGTGCGGTTGAAGCTGTGGAGAAACCTTAAACACACATAATGTACTGAGTGTAGAATGTAGATACGGGCTTGCAATTTGACCCATTATCCAAAACCCGAACCATGCTAAGGTAAAGTGGCCCTCCGTTTAAAGTCAACATGCTGCAAAAGACCATAAAATGAAAATTATTCAAATGAAAGTTGAATTATTAAAATGTAATTAATTCACTACTTTGATATCAAATGCCTATTTGTAAAAGCAAGACACATAGTGCTGCGTTTAAAGTGAAGTAGTTCTTTTCCTGACGTTTTTTTGATAATTATTACTTTGTTTTTGGGCTAGTAAAAACTCTTGACACTTGAACCGTGTCTTCATTAGCTGAAGCCTCTTAAGCAATGTATATGTGCACAACGTGGATCAAACAACAAAGGCCTGATTTCTTTACCAAATCATTGCCTCAAGCATTATGAGCAAACCTGGTTATTCTGGTTAATCTTAATTTAGCAAACACCACAGAAACCAACATTATTTTTTTCTCTGGTTACCCTAGAGCAACCAGAGACTGGCAGTGAAATATGTTCCTTGTTTCTTTCTCCAAGTTCCTCAATGTCAGCTGTCTAGTTGGAGTTGACGAGATGCTTCACCACCCAGGAGTTTGAAGCATGATTCTTTGGTTCATCTTTCTTGGAGAAGCAACCTTCTGGGGTTCTTGTCCTCCTCTATGCAGGGGGTTCAGGACTTGCATGCATAGATCCAAAATCCTATGGTAAATCATTTAGTATCATGATAATAATATGCTATAGACTATGTGACAGAAACATTGTTATTTTAAAGAAATGTATACTTTTATTCAGCAAGGATTTGATAAATCAACCAAAAGAGACAGTAAAGGCTTTAAAGTTGTTACAATTTAGTTATAACAATAATTTTTTGAATAAATTATTTTCTTTAGAACCTTCTGCTCAAGAATCAAATAATTCAAATAATTTGGAGAAAAACTGCATCATGGATCCCACAAAAACAACATTGATATTAATCCAAATAAAAGTTTGTTGAGCAGCAAATCAGCATATTAGAATATTTTTTTAAGGATCATGTGACACTGGCTTAAAAATTCAGCTTTACATAACTGGAATGATTTACATTTTACAATACATTTAAATAGAAAACATTTTTTTATTATAATAATTTAACAGTATTTTATTATACAGGATAACTGTTTTACTGCATTTTTGTTCAAACAAATCCAGTCTATCATCAGCAGAAAAAACTTTACATTATGTAAAAAAAAAAAAAAACAGTAATACCAAAATGTATATTTTTTTTTATAAACAACAATCCTACTGTAAATTATTATTAGATCTTCCAGATTGTAAAATAGTCAACACATACAGTAGTGTGCAAACTTGGGATCGCACATCAATGTATTTCTATATTAATGGAATATTAACTTGTTTAAAACTCTTCTTACTTTTTAAAAACTGTCCACTAATAGAAGCTCAAACATGATGTATATCTGCCACTGTATAAAAGTATGACATGTTTGTACTGTCCTCTATGAGAGAAGAGACTGTAACATTCATGTCGTCTCAATCCACTTCACATCTATGAGATGCACAGATACATTCAGTGTTATTGTAAGGGATTCATCTTTGTTTAAATTATTAGTACATTATATCAGCGTTCAGAATTTGCTGATCAGCTGTCCAAGTCTTGATTTTTGTTATTTATGTTGTCCCATGCATTAGCTCCATATGCTGGACACTAGAGTGGCCAATGAGATCTTCCTCATTTTCTGCATAACATTCTATTTTTGTGGACTGGCTTTTTTTCTTTTTTTTGCAGGTTTCTTGTTTTGCTTTGTGTGTCTGGCTCTCTTTTGCATGGCATGCACATATTTGTCTTGATCTCAGACGGTCTGCACCTGTGTTTCGGCTGCTTCAGCTGCTCTTCAAATATCAATTACTTCCTCTACTGTAAGATCAGATGCTCTTATTTCAGATGTTAATCATTAATCCATGATTTCTTCCTGATCATGCCGTTCTCTGCAGTCTTTACAGTCTTGTTTCTGCTCAGTCACATGTTTGTCTGTCGTAACTGAATAATGAGCTGTAATCCTCAACCGTATCCAGTTTTCAAATCATTGTTTTTTCTTTAAAATATACCTATAGATAAACATCTCTCAAACAGGGGGGCACAAAGAGGATGCAGAAGGTTTGGGGTTATAAGATGTTTTAATTAAAGTTGTTGATTTAACATGTTAATTTAATTCTTTAGTTATGAAAAATAATGCTTTAAAATTGTTGACACTTTAAACACATCCCTCAGCCCCAGACTTACTTAGGTCATCATACATTTAATATGGTTGATTGGT